>APFE031276968.1:134710-148843 GCA_000404065.3 Pinus taeda | reverse complement strand
GTATCAACTACTGGAAAATATCAAGAAATGTGAATTTGCATAGTAGAGAAAGATGTTTTTAGGTTGTGATTGGTATAGAGGAGCTAAAGATAGACCCTACAAAGGTGGATTCCATCTTGATGTGGCCAGTTCCTACAAATGTTTACAAAGTTAGGAAATTAACTGAAGAGATTCCATACCTAAAGAAATTCATAGCTTCATTTTCAACAGTTGTTGCACCAATCCACACTATAATAGTGAGTGGAAAGAGTTCCAAGTGGGGGGAAGGCTTATCATAAAGCCTTTGAAGAGTTGAAAAATAAAACTAGCTAAGCACCAGTTATAACTACACCAAACTTGTAGTAGCCCTTTGAAATGGAGACAAGTTAGAGTGGGTATGTTATGGGAGAAATCATTTTACAAGGAGGAAGGTTGATATGCTACAATTATGAAGTATTTCATCGGCCATATCTCACCTACCCTATGTATGACAAGGAACTATATGCCCTAGTAAAAGTTCTTAAAAAGTGGAAACATTATTTGATGAGAATGGAGACCGTCAGCGATGGGCCAACTGTTATGGTACTTGCATGCCTATATTAAACTACAATAGACAAGGCAATACAAGTGGACAGGGTTCTTACAAAAATTTCATTTAGCATTCAAGTATAAGAATGGAATCACAAACTAGATGGTTGACATGCTTGCAAGGCCACCCACATAAAAAATTTAAGCCTTTGGAACTTTGACACACATGAATTCTTTCAACCATACTCTAGACATATATAGAGGATGGGGAGTTCAAGGAAGTGTTTTAACAATTTTGGATCTATATTTATGTAGACAACATATATAGCACATTTGACTATCATATCTAAGATGGGTTACTCTACATGATGGTCAAATTTTCTATTCCTAAAGGTGTTATAGAAGAAAATACCTCCTAATCAGCTCAGAAGAGGAGAATATCTTAGTGTCTGGAATGCACTCCCATTTGAAAGCCTTCTAGGACTGTAACACACCCTGAGAAACCTATATAGATCATATTAACATGGGCCACAAACTAGTAACATGCATTACCCTAGCAGTTAATGTTTTGTGTCTTCATGGGGACTGTGCTACCTAAATTTCACGTAGCTAGGTGAAAAATCATCAATTAACTTGTTATGACTCTGTTTTTCACTCAAGTAGACTTGAGAAATGTGAAAACGTATCATCTAGGGATTATCCATTGATGTTGTTGAAAATAGAAACAAGAAATGCTAAATATAGAAGTGCTAAATTTAGTACTACTATAAATAGCATTTCAAGATACCTTCCTTTTTTAGTTAGTCCTTGAACTAAAATAGAGAAGTAAAAATTCAAATTTGATCTTAGCAGTTGTTTGTAAAATAATTAATTATTTCACCATGAGTTAATTAGTTGTAGAAAATCAAACATGAATTATATGTGGGGACATGCAACAGTTTCTCCATTAATTGAGGAATTTATCCATCAGTTAAAAAGATAAGGATGAGTTGTAATATTGAGTTGTAATTATTTGGCTCAGTTAACTGAGTCAAGCCCATTTAGGTTAATTCAAATAGTTTGTTGAATTAATTGTGAGTTTAGTTAGTTAATGCATGCATGCATGTAACTGCTACACTTCAGATAATTGAATATTCTCTCATAAATAACTCACGCATGTCAGTTTAGACGAAGACCCAGTTGAGATCAGATGGAGGGCAATGTACTATCAATTTCTAGAATATTCCATTGTGAATATCTATTGCATGCAGAAGGAATTCTTTCCTTGAGGATTGTGTAGTTACTTCTTCAGGTTTTGTGTGTGTGATGAGGCCAATTCACACATGTGGCATCACTGGACCCCAAGAAAAACTATGCAAGGAAATAGGAGGCTTGGAGGGCTTGAGGAGGACATACACTATTTCCATTCAGTCTGTGAGTTGTATTGTTTGATTGCAGAGAGAGCAAGATAGCTTGAGAGCTGATTCTTTTTGTAACTTGAACAAGATTTCCACTTGTATGATAATACAGAGATTGGGGTTTTTGGCTGAGGCTTTCCCCGGGTTATTTCTTCTGTGTTATGTGTGATTTATTTCTCATTATTAGTTATATGTGTTCTCATTGATCTTTCTCATATTTGATTAAGCTTCTGCAAAGTTTGTTGTAGAAGTAGATCTTATATTTTGCTTTAGTATATTGCATAATCTGTTGATCTACAATGGGAATTTCTACATGGTATTGGAGAAAAGGTGATTAAAGGAGAAGAACAATATACAAGAAGGGAGAAGTTCGAAGTTTGTGGTTCTTGAATATAGAAATCGAGTTCTTATCACATCTCAATTTCATCAATGTCGTTCAGTGGTTTAAGACTCGAGTATGCCCTTGATGGCAGCTGAAATTATATAGCCTAGAAGGATCACATGGAAGCAGTATTAGAGGATAACGGTCTAAAGGACTTCATTGATCAAGAAGTCCCCAAGCTGACTAATGTTACTCAATTGGCGGAATGGAAGAAATGTGTGGCTAGAGCAAGGAGAATCCTTCTAGAGGGAGTTCAAGACCACATAGTCTCGAGTCTCCATGGGAAGGAGACACAATTTTCAATGTGGAAAACATTGAAAGATCTATATCAGAATAGTAGTGACCAGAGGAATATGGCGTTGAAAAACAAGCTTCGGAAAATCAAGTGTGAAAAGGGCGAGACAATCTCTACATATCTGAACAAGCTCACCACCTGTAGGGATGAGCTTGGAAGTGTAGGGATCATGACTGTTGATGATGACATGGTGAGTCTTGCACTCCTTAGTCTTCCTAAGCGCTGGCATAGCTACCAAGACTCGGTTAATGGAAGAGAAAAATTGCCAGATTGGGAACAACTTTGGTCAGATCTAATGCAGGAGGAGATAAGAAGAAGCACCATAGATGCATCTTCATCAAAGCAAGATGATGAAGAAAATATTGCCTTAGTGAGTAAGGTGAGGAAAAAGAAAGGGAAGGCATCCCATCCCAAATCCAGTTCTTCCCATGGTGGGAAGAAGTTTGAAAAATCGAAAGTGCGATTCTTTCATTGTCATGAAGTGGGCCATTATGCTACGAATTGTCCATAGAAGAAATACAAGAAGGGTTCCTCAAAGGGATTTGATGTTGAGGCGTTGGCCTTATAGTTTGAGTTGGATTCCCTACTTATCGCATGCATGGTTTCATCCATGGTGGGTTATGCATGGTATCTGGATAGTGGAGCTTCATTCCACATGTCAGGTGATAAGAATCTTTTCAGTACCTTGGAGGAGAAGGATCTCTAGATGTGGATCGAGATGGGCAATGATGGAAAGTAATATGTTTCAAGTGAAGGTACTGTTGTGTTTTAGAGGGAGCATGGAGCTCCCCTCACCTTGACTAATGTAAAGTATGTACCAGGTCTGAAGAAGAATCTTGTGTCTGTCGCTATGCTAGAAGATAAAGGCTATGATGTAGTCTTTAGTAAAGGAAAGGTATTCTTGAGGCATATCGGTACCGGATAGACAAATTGAATTGGGATTTGAGTAAAGAATCTCTACAAGCTGGAGGTAGATGACTGTGCTGCATTGAGTTCCAAAGCTGAGATGGTGTAGAGCCAAGATGTTGGTGAGCTATGGCATAGAATACTGGGCCACTTGCACCATGGAGACCTGAAGATCATGCAACAGATTTCTACCAGATTACCAAGGGAAGACTTGAGGAGACGGATACATGCAAAGGTCATACCTTGGGTAAGTATGTGAAATATTCCTTTCTAGATCGAGACAGTAGAGCTGGAGCAATCCTAGAGTGAGTTCACTAAGATGTTTGTGGACCATTCTCTACAACCTCCACCACTAAACAAAGGTACTATGTTATTTTTATTGATGATTTTTCTCATAGATGTTGGATCTACTTTATGCAAAAGAAGGATCAAACCTTCTTGAGGTTTTGTGAGTTTAAAGCCTTGGTAGAGAAAGAATCTGGAAAGAAAATAAAAGCCTTGCATAGTGACAATGGTGGAGAGTATGTATCCTAACAGTTTAAAGACTTATGTGTTGTAGAAGGAATTAAACGAGAATTGATGGCACCCCATAACCCACAGCAGAATGGGGTGGTTGAAAGGAAGAACAAATCGATTTTGGGAGAAGCTCAAGCGATGTTGCATGACCAAAGCCTACCACTACATTTGTGGGCTAAGGCATGCAATACAGTAGTATACTTGCAGAACAAAAGCCTGCACCATATACTGGGGATGAAGACACCTATGGAGGCCTTTTCCAGGAAGCGACTTAATGTAAGTCACTTCTGAATATTTAGATCATCAGTTTACTATCATGTGACCAAATATGCTAAGAAGAAGCTAGACCCAACAACTGAGTTGGGAATACTTGTCAGGTACACGAATACACCCCACAACTATCGGGTGTACTTGCCTTCCACTAAGAGGACAATGGTACACAGGGATCTGAACTTTGACGAGAAGAAAGCCATGTGATTATCACTTGAGAGGGAGCTCAAGTTGCATGCAGAGGAGGAACTTTTAGTTCCTAAGGAGGAAGGGCCTCAGATTGATGCAGAGCAGCCGCATTCATAGGATCTAGGAGTGGAGACATCCACTCATACTTAAACTTCTAGAGATGGGTAGAAATTCTCAAGGGAAGCTGATAGGTTGATGCTAGATGTGTAGGAGAATATGGGACAACCATATCCTCAGTGTAGAAAGAGGAGGTCACCTGAGTGGTACACTGGGTACATGGCCCTAGTTGGTGAGTGTGTAGATATCGAACCTACTTCATTCGAGGAGGTTGTGCAGCAACCAGTCTGGGTTGACGCAATGGTAGAGAAGTACGACTCTATCATTCAAAATAGTGTGTGGGATGTTGTCCTAATACCTTAGGGTAATTCAATGGTGAGTTCTAGATGGCTTTAAAAGGTAAAGAAGACAGCTGATGGCAGTGTTGAGAAACATAAGGCAAGGTTTGTTGCCTGGGGTTTTGCACAGGTCAAGGGGATCGACTACGATGAGAATCTTGCTCCCGTAGCAAGGTACTCATTGATTATATTGATGTTGGCACTATCAACTTAGATGGGGTGGAAGATCCACCAAATGGACGTGAAGACAACATTCCTCAATGGGAAGATTGAGGAGGAGGTGTACATTGAGCAACCAGAGGGTTTCGGGAACTTCGATCATGAGTCGCATGTGTGATGACTCAAGAGGGCTTTGTATGGGATGAAGTAAGCACCCCGTGCTTGGTACACCAAGATCGACATCTATTTCACCAGATTGGGCTTCTCTAAGAGTGAAGAAGATGTGAACCTTTACCACATCATGGTAGAAGGTAAACCATTGATCATTGTTCCTTATGTCGATGATCTGATTTTGACAGGTGATGATCAACTGATACAGTCTTGCAAGGAGGACCTTGCAAGAGAGTTCGAAATGAAAGACATGGTTATTATGCACTACTTTCTGGGCATGGAGGTCTGGCAGAAAGATGGTGAAGTATTTGTGTCTTAAGGAAAGTATGCCAATGAGATACTCAAGCACTTTCACATGGAGAAGTGCAAGCCCATGCAGACTCTTCTAGCTAGGAAATGGAGGAAGGAGGATGCTACTTCAGGTGGGGTAGTAGTTGCTACTGTTTATCAGCAGTTGTTTGGTTCACTTATCTATCTGGTGAACACACTACCTGACTTATGCTTTGTGGTGAACTAGCTGAGTCAAGCTATGGTTTAACCTACCAAGCTATTTTGGAAGGCAGTGAAGCATGTGCTGAGATACCTTGAAGGCACATCTCTGTCCAGATTGTGGTACAGATGAACAAATAGAGTGAAGCTTCAGGGCTTCACAGATGCAGATTGGGTAGGGAGTCCATTAGACTAGAAGAGAAATTCTAGAGGAATCTTCAACCTTGGTTCAAATGCGGTTTCCTGATATAGCAGGAAACAAAGGTTAGTTGCACTTAGCTCAGTAGAGGCTAAATACATGGCTGCTAGTCAGGCTACATGTGAGGCCATTTGGACGCGGAACATTCTAGTGGGATTTTTTGGTTAGAGGATGGATCTAATCGTGATCTATTATGATAATCAGAGTTGTATCAATCTCTTTGAAAATCCAATTTTTCATGACAAGTCCAAGCACATTGATATTTGGTATCACCATCTTCAAGACTGTGTGGTCAAGAGGATCATGTTGTTGTTGTATGTTTCGATCGAGGAACAGGATGCAGATATTTTGACTAAGGCATTGTCAAAATGCAAGTTCGAGTTCCACAGAGACAGGATTGGGGTTACTGATAATCCCTTTCTTGTGGAGAGGGAGTGTTGAAAATAGCAACAAGAATTGCTAAATATAGAAGCGCTAAACTTAGTACTGTTATAAATAGAATTTCGGGATACATTCCTATTTTAGTTAGTCCTTGAAATAAAATAGAGAAGTAAAAATTTGAATTTGATCTTAGCAGTTGTTTGTAAAAGAATTAATTAATTCACCATGAGTTAATTAGTTGTAGAAAATAAAACACAAATTCTATGTGGGGACAGGCAACAATTTCTCCATTAATTGAGGAATTTATCCATTAGTTAAAGAGATAAGGATGAGTTGTAATTAGTTGGCTCAGTTAACTGAGTCAAGTCCAGTTAGATTAATTCAAACAGTTTGTTGAATTAATTGTGAGTTCAGTTAGTTAATGTATGCATGCATGTAATTGCCACTTCAGATAACTAAATATTCTCTCATAAATAACTCATGCATGTCACTTCAGACAGAGACCCAGTTGAGATCATATAGAGGGGCAATGTACTATCAGTTGCTAGAATATTCCATTGTGAATATCTTTTGCATGCAGAAGGGATTCTTTCCGTTATGCCCCTATACCAATAGGTGTCATATATCATAATTGACTTGCTTTAACTTTGAAATATGTTCATACATTTGCTTGTTGCAATTTTTTTTAATATTTGTAAAGAATAAAAAATAAAAAAATGTAAAGAGGGTATACCCTAGAAAAAGAATAAAAGGGTAAAAAGAATAACGAAAAGGTAAAAAAAATGAAAGAAAATGAACCCCAACAAAAAGAAAATACTATGTAAGTGCACAAGTCTAAATACCACTACTATTTAATTTATGCATAATAAAGATTGTGTGCAACTTGTTACCTATGCCACAATCCATGGTTACCAAACAACTTAATCTAGGTTATTCCATGTTTTCAATTTCATGTTTTAGATATAGAGAATAAAGATCTGACCAAACAGTTTAATCTTGGTAGATAAGTAGATAGGTAGAGTGAATAAAAGGAGCTCAACATTTTAATCTCAGCCCTTGGATGTAATAAGTGTAGATTTAGATATTTATCACTATGTAAAAGAAAAGAAAGTGTGAAAAGGGTTTGCCAGTCTAAGTGCACCCTAATAAAGAAGTGAAAATGCTAGGATAAAGTAGGTAGGGTAAGTAGATGATGGTTGCATAATAGATTTGTGGTGAATGGTTAAGTTTAATGCTTAAATCTTTTGCTTTCATCACTTGGACAAAGCACAACTCACATTAAAAATAGCACATTAAGGAAACAAAGTCAAATTGATTAACTTCCTTACTCCATTTTCCCCTAAAAATTCATTAATTTCCCCTAAGTACTAAAGGTATCTATAACAAGTTAGAGGGGCTCAGAGCATTTCTCTGACTTTTGGAGGGACTGGACCCTCGGCCCAATAATTTGGAATGCCTAAAGTACTTAAGTCCCTTTCATCAATATTTACCCCTTCCTAAATTCATTCATCTCCTTTAAAAGATTTTCCTAAGTAAAATCCCTATTTTACTTACGAAAATTAAAAACATTTCCATATCTCAAAAACCCTCATATTTGTTTAGCCTAAGTTATAAATGTTATATGATGAAATACACTTTCAGAAACGTTTTATCTTAGCACATGTTAAATTTCCACAAAGTCATATTAACTTTTAACTTTTATTATTATTTAACTCCCCAAAAACAAAACACTTACGCTTGTATTATTATAAAAATCCCAAATGTTTACATATCTCATCCCGTGGTTAAATATAACCTTAACAAAGCCAATAAATGGAATTAGTTAACCAATCTATGGTTAATTAAGAACCCAAAACCTTGCCATACTAAATGAGGATTAATTATGTCACTAGGATTAACAAATAACTCAGTGACCAATCATATCACCCCTGATAGGATTAACTCCTTTAATTAATATCGGGCCCGCCCTCCGTTATCCATTAGTCACATCATTACCCCGACCACAGTCCGATCAGATCCCTTAGATTTGACGGCTATCGCCCATATTCCATGGGCCTTTTGGTTGACCTTTAGCGTGTGATGTGAGAGATTTCCAAAATAGTGTCGATGCTACGTGTCGAAAGATGTGTAGAATCGTGTGGTCCTCCCTAAAGACCATTTACCTCCCATAAGCAGTGCGATGAAACCCACTCATCGCTTTCTCATACATGAAAAAAAATCTCAAATCATCCTTGCTAATGCAACCTGCCCATGTCAAAAACCCACCAAGGATTGACTTTTCATAAAAAAAAAGTATAATCCTTCTTCGTCCCTTATTCTAAAAAACTCATGCATGCAGCCAGTATGTAGAAAATCAACGTACTCATACCCAAACCATCAACCACCTTGAAAGTTGTTGCTTGATGTCGCTCCAGTCCACGGGGTGCTTCCAGTCAACCAGTGCACCATTTCCAGTCACTCAAATACAGGTGCCAGCTGAAACTTCTCAAAAGCCAACACAGGGAGCTAGTGCTCCCACAGCAGAGCCATCACAGGGACAAACATAGGTGTTGGGATGTGAATACAACCACCTTTTTAACACTTATTTCATCCATTTTTACTTTTCTTTATCATGTTATTAATCACGGTTTATCATATAATTCTATTTTATAATGATTTATGCTCTTATGAATGAATATTATTTATTCTCCTTTATTTCTAATAAATTGATGATTATGAATGATTTTATGAATGATAGTTTCAATAAATTAGTTGTAACATTATTCACCATTTTTAACCTCCAAGATAATTTCTAGATTGAAGATTTGACCATTAAATGTGCCAACTCAGAAATTCGCTAGAATAAGAAGTGACAGTTTTGTGGTTGAGACTCTGAGCAAATGAAGAAGAATTTGGAAAATCTGGAACATGGGTTTTGTCCAGAACGGACCCAATTAACTTTGGTGAAGAACAATTTGCCCAAATTCGGCTTGTATTGAGAGAAATACAGGGTTATTTGAGCATAATTTTCTCAGATTTGTTGTTGCGGGCGTCCTCCAAATCTCAGCTGCAAAGCCAAATTCGTCTTGCTCTTGTTGAAAGATGGATGGAAATATATCTTCTTGTTAATCAATTGGTTGGAAATAATCTAATTTTGTAATAGAAATCATGTTGTAATTATCTCTATTGTAACTGCTCTCTGACCTCTCTCTATTTAAATGAAAACAGAGATCAGAGATGGAGATGGCTAAGAGAATGGAGAATTGAGGATTTAGAATTAGAGATTTAGAATTAAGAATTCATGATAGGATAGGAGGAAGAAATGATTGTTTCATGCTGTAAGTCTCAAAGCTTCGGCTGTTGTAATGATTTCACCATTTAATGATTAATACTTGATTTGAGAGTTGTTGTTCATTCTTTTCATCTGAAGTAACCCAGCAGCATCCGCTGGCAGCTAAGGGCCCAGCCTCTGGTGGAGTACGCTGCTGCTACTGTATATTATCTTCTTGGTTTATGCATGGTTTTGATTATTAGCGTTATTTGGTAATCTGGTATTTTCTGTTATTTTACATCACGGTTTTGTTATATTTGATTAATGTTCAACTAAGTAATATCGTTGTCAATGCCAAGAATGTCGTATTGATTCATCTTGACTTGGTAATGCATTGCTATTCTTTCAATCATTGATATAACGTTGTTGATCCTTATAGAATGTATTGTTGTTCAATTACAACGTATCCGTGTTGTAACACTTATTAATTGGTATTACTGAATTCATCTTAGAGATTATATTTCCTTGCGATTTTTGGATCTATTGATGTTGCTGTTCCATTATAAAATACAATTGTATTCTTTATAACTAAGACTGCTAAGTGGATTACCAAGATCAGATTACCATTAAGGTCTACCGTGTGTATATATGGTTTTCAAGCGCTATTCTATAATTCATCATTAATCAGTACTGTTCCATTTTGGTGTGTTGTTCAATCTGTCCTTAAGAGTGAAGGATTGCCATTTGATTCTTGTAGGTCATGATTGTTGCATTTATTCTTGTAGACTAAGGTGTTGTTGCTTGTTGAATTCAGTTGCTGTTACATTTCCTAGATGCTTTTCCATTTCCTGTTATTCGCATTATTTTTTCTTTGGTGTGAAGAACAATCTGAAACTATAGTGGGCATTGGCATTTGCTGTCTAGTCCCCAGATTAATGATCTGTTCCTTGATTACTTTTGGTTACATCAGTTTCCAAAGGGATGAGTTATTGTTACTGGACCTTTGACTGACACATTGCTTATTTTTTCGAATGAATGATTTAGGCTTCAAGTTCTTTTGCTGTAAGTAGATTTTCTTTCAAGCATTCATTTACTTTTGCATTTTTAGCACTATACTGCAAAACATTACTCTTGAGTAAATAGCCACCTCAGATTGAGTACACTCTTGAAATAAAAAGTCGTCCCTGGGTTGACAATTAATGTGAGGTAATTAAGAGTTAAAAAGACACATTTTTATCACTTCACATTTTGGCGTTGTTACCGGGGAGAGTGTAGCCATTTTTAAAGAGTAGTGTGCATCTGATGAGTGCGTGTTAGGAAAGAATTGGGTATTAAAAATGGAAGGTAAGAACTTGCGTACGGATCATGTAGAAGCCCTGCTCCTCCGCCCGCTTTCCAACATAATTGTTAACGAACTTAGGGTAAATGTTTGAATTTTTGTGTGAATGACTTAAAAAAAAAAAAAAATTAGAAATTTTCAAAAAACAAATCTCATGATTTCACTCAAGTGGTGATGTAAGCACCACCCATTTCACTAACCAATTGACAGGAACATTTGAAGGAGGAGCCTTAAAGAAACACATGAATAACATCTTATATTATGGTAAGAAATGGCTCACGTTTCTACTTTTGAATTTCCTATCAAAGATCTAGGAGGAGTGACACAAATGCACATAATTCCCCCATCTTTACCAAATTTTCATGGTTTAGCAAATGAAGATCCAGATACATTCTTATTTGAGTTCAAAATACTTTGTAGAGGATATGATTATTGTACTAATGATCAAAGGTTGAAAGTGTTTCCTCTTACTCTAAAAGGAGCAGCTCTCCAATGGTTCATGAGCCTAGGTGGGAATAGCATCCAAACATGGGAGGACATGAAGAACATATTCTTGAAGGAGTACCAAGACTATTGCAAGGCCAATGAAGATATTTTCAATATGATACAAGGGGAAGATGAAAGCTTGGAGGACTATGTAGATCGATTTCAATACAACCTTCAAAAATCAAAATATAAGCATTTGGAAAAAGAGATCTTAAAAACACTCCTCCTTAAAGGAATCAAAGATGAATTTTTAGAACTCTTAAATCTGAAAGGAAAAGGTGATGTTTTTCAGTTATCATATGATGATGTTTGTGAGTTGTGCATAAGGTATTCAAGAGGAATCTTGAAGGTTGGCAAGAGTTCTAGAGATGTTTGTTCCTTCTTTTCTAAATCTGCTACAAGAATAGGAGACATAAGAGCTGAAATCAATGGTTTATTTGAAAACTTTAAAGTTGATTTTATTAGCTCTCAAAATGAAAAATTGGATGTTTTGTAGGTTCATAAAAATAAAGAATTTGATGAAGTGTTTTGCCCTCATGACCAAAAGGAGCATCCCATAGATACTCACTCTTCCTTATCTAGGATGGAAGTGGCATATCAAAGAGATGGGAAAGCTGCAACAAGGCCTACAGGTATGGTTCAAAACACTTTTTCTCCATTCTCGTACTTGCATAATCCATTATGGAATAGTAATGTGTTAGGGTAGCCATGTCAATTTCAATATAACCACCACCAATCTTATCTACAAGCTTGGCATGGTTCACCTTATGATTACATGACTACTCTCCCTCATCTTGTAGCACAAGCACATTCTCCATATTCTCCAATAGCTCTTCCACAACATCCTGCTTGCATATCAAATTTATCCACTCAACCCAACCAACCACATCATCACAATGCTCCATTCCTTACACATTTTCCCGCTCAACTAATTCCACACCCTCACCACAATAAACCAATACAACATGCTTATAATGTTGAACTGCCAAATTTAGCCACCCTTCCCACCCATTCTATCTCACATGCGCCATTAGAGAAAACTTACAATGAGATTCAGAATGTTTCAAATTAAAAAATTGTAGAAGCTATGGAAGAAAATGAGGTTTCTTATAGTATGTATCAACAAGCTATTTTAAAAGCTCAAGAACATAATGATCTGATGGATATAAGAAATCAAGAAAGTAACGGATACATTGAAGATTGGTTTCACTCCATCATTTGTTTGCAACATCACTCTATGCTTCAACAATTTTTGATACCATTTTTTTAAGGGAAGTTGGCTTCTCATACCCTAATTTTCATTAATATGCATTTTTCAAATTTGGGTATGTGTATACATGAAGCCTTATTTCGAAAATGGATCCACTGGAAGTACTCATATACGTAGTCATATTCATTTTTCAAATCAAAATAGGTTAGTGTAGAAAATAAAATAAATAAGGGAATAAATAAATGCATTTTGTTTTTCCATGTAAACCTAGTTGTTTTTTGTTGCAACATTCTATGCAAATTAACATTGGTGATAATTTTTTTAATTAATTTGTGTATATAGATGAATTATAATGGAAATAATAGTTCTACAAACACTTATATTCATTTTTATCATCAATATGAAAAAATGTTTGAATATCATTTTTTTTGGCTTGCGGGCTTGATGGAATTTCTGGAAAAATAGTCGGGACAATCATATTTTGAGGGACCAAAAGTGAATATTTTTAAAACCTGTTTCTATCCTAGGTAGCCCTTGATGTCTACTTTCTAACCCAATTTGAATCACTCAATTTGGATTTGAAACGAAAAAGTTAGAAACGAAACATTGACAGGGTGTCTAGTGGGCAGCCCAGGAACATAGTTGGGACAGTTAGTATTTGAAGGCTTAAATGAATGAATTTTTAAAACCTGTTTCTATCCTAGGTCGCCCTTGATGTCTAATTTATAACCCAATTTGAATCACTCAATTTGGATTTGAAACGAAAAAGTTAGAAACAAAACATTGACAGGGTGTCTAGTGGGCAGCTCAGGAACAGAGTTGGGCCAGTCAGTATTTGAAGGCTTAAATGAATGAATTTTAAAAATCTGTTTCTATGGTAGATTCCCCTATGAATATAGTTTACAATAAAATTGGAATCACTCATTTTCGATATCGTATGGGGAAGTTATGATCAAAATACTGACTGTCTATCGTAAATCAACACCCTTAAAACTATGTCTTTCCGGTTGTTCCTTACAGTATTTGACCTATCAATTCTTCTTCTCTACAAAACCTGTTTCTATTGGAAATAAATAAATGAATATTATTTCATTTCAAATTTGAATCATTTGAATCCGACATCAAACGAAAAATTTATGCTTGAAATATCAACTGTTGGTCTAAGTTGGGTAATCGAAAATGACTCTGTTATGCAGGTTGTTCTAACTAAAATTGACATATCATATCATTGAATATTTAAAACCTGTTTCTACTGGAAATGAACCTTTGAATTAGCTCTCATCTGGCTTTGGAATCACTCAATTTGGACGAAAAACAAACAAGTTGTGATTAAAACACTGCTGGTTAGTATGGTCGACCACTGCTCTCTCGCGGGTGACAAATAAATTTTACTTTGTTATTTTCTCTGTGGATTTGTTATACAGAGTAACTACTTGTTGTTCTTTGCATAATTCTTGGATTAGGGGAGCCCGATCACCTCTCTTTCTTTCTCCATGATTTAATGTTTTATTGCAGGTAGACACTCGTTTTTTTGCAAGTCTTGGGAAAATAAAGAAGGTCAATTTATGGACGAGTGATTTTTGAAAGAAATT
>APFE031276968.1:101100-134690 GCA_000404065.3 Pinus taeda | reverse complement strand
TGAGGTTTCTTATAGTATGTATCAACAAGCTATTTTAAAAGCTCAAGAACTTCATGATCTGATGGATATGAGAAATCAAGAAAGTAACGGATACATTGAAGATTGGTTTCACTCCATCATTTGTTTGCAACATCACTCTATGCTTCAACAATTTTTGATACCATTTTTTTAAGGGAAGTTGGCTTCTCATACCCTAATTTTCATTAATATGCATTTTTCAAATTTGGGTATGTGTATACATGAAGCCTTATTTCGAAAATGGATCCACTGGAAGTACTCATATACGTAGTCATATTCATCTTTCAAATCAAAACAGGTTAGTGTAGAAAATAAAATAAATAAGGGAATAAATAAATGCATTTTGTTTTTTTATGTAAAACTAGTTGTTTTTTGTTGCAACATGCTATGCAAATCAACATTGGTGATAATTTTTTAATTCATTTGTGTATGTAGATGACTTATAATGGAAATAATAGTTCTACAAACACTCATATTCACTTTTATCACCAATTTGAAAAGATAATTCAATATCATATTTTTTTGGCTTGTGGGCTTGATGGAATTTCTACAAAAACAGTCGGGACAGTCATGTTTTGAGGGACCAAAAGGGAATATTTTTAAAACCTGTTTCTATACTAAGTATCCATTTATTTCTAATTTCCAACCCAATTTGAATCACTCAATTTGGATTTGAAATGAAAAAGTTAAAACCAAAACATTGACTGGATGTCTAGTGGGGAATTCAAGAGCAGAGTTGGGACAGTCAGGTTTTGAAGGCATAAATGAATGAATTTTTAAAACATATTCCTATGGTAGATTCCCCTATGAATTGAGTTTACAATGCAATTATAATCACTCATTTTTGATATCGTATGGGGAAGTTATGATCAAAATACTGACTGTCTATCGTAAATCAGCACTCTTAAAACTCTGTTTTTCCGACTATTCTTTATAGTATTTGACCTATCAATTCTTATTATCTTCAAAAAATGTTTTTATTGGAAATAAATAAATGAATATACTTTCATTTCCAATTTAAATCATTCAAATCTGACATCAAACGAAAACGTTATGCTTGAAATATCAACTGTTGGTCTAAGCCGGGTAATCGAAAATGACTCTATTATGCAGGTTGTTCTAACTAAAATTGACATATCATATCATTGAATCTTTAAAACCTATTTCTACTGGAGATAAAACTTTGAATTAGCTCTTATTTGTATTTGGAATCACTCAATTTTGACGAAAAACAAATAAATTGTGATTAAAACACTGCAGATTAGCATGATTGGCCACTGCTCTCCCGCAGGTAACAAATAAATTTTGCTTTGTTATTTCCTCCGTGGATTTGTTCTATAGAGTAACTACCTGTTAGTTTTTTTGCATAATTCTTGGATTAGGGGAGCCCGCACACCTCTCTTTCTCCAGGATTTAATGTTTTATTGCAGGTAGATAATCGTTTTTTGCAGGCCTTAGGAAAATAAAGAAGGTCAATTTATGGACGAGTGATTTTTGAAAGAAATTTTAAATGAAAGAAAGGTGTTTCTTCATTCAAATTGTAACATATCTTTAGCATCAATGCTGTGAATAGCTAATTTGTTTTTTTGCATGTTTGCATTTTATGATTGTCCATTTTGTTGTTCCTTTTTCACGTTTTGTTGTTCCTTTTCGAAATAGAACAACACGTTTTTCTGTTCCTTTTCGAAATGGAACAATACTTCTGCACTTTCACGTTTTGTTGTTCCTTTTCAAAATGAAGCACCACGTTTTGTTGTTCCTTTTCGAAATGGAATAACACTTCTGCACTTTCATGTTTTGTTGTTCCTTTTCGAAAGGAACAACACTTCTGCACTTTCACGTTTTGTTGTTCCTTTTCGAATAGAACAACACTTCTGCACTTTCATGTTTTACTGTTCCTTTTCGAATGGAACAACACTTCTGCACTTTCACGTTTTGCTGTTCCTTTTCGAAAAGAACAGCACTTCGACACTTTTCATTTTTGTTGTTCCTTTTCCAAAGGAACGACACTTGTGTTTTTGCTGTTCATTTTCCAAAGGAACGACATTGCGTTTTTTGTTGTTCCTTTTCCAAAGGAATGACACTTTTCATTTTTGCTATTCCTTTTCCAAAGGAACGACAATTTTTATTTTTGCTGTTCATTTTCCAAAGGAATGACACTTGCATTTTTGCTGTTCCTTTTCCAAAGGAACGACACTTTTGATTTTTGTTGTTCTTTTTCCAAAGGAACGACACCTGCATTTTTGTTGTTCCTTTTCTAAAGGAACGACACTTTTAGTTTTTGTTGTTCCTTTTTCCAAAGGAACGACATTTTCATTTTCACATTTTTTTGTGTGTATTTTTTCTTTTTGGTGTGCATTTCCTTTGTTGTTCCCTACAAGGAGAAACACTTTTTTTGAGTGTTTTTGCTGTTCCTTTTTCCAAAGGAACGAAAATTTGCATTTTCACACTTTTTTGTGTGTATTTTTTCTTTTTGGTGTGCATTTCCTTTGTTGTTCCCTACAAGGAACAACACTTTTTTTGAGTGTTTTTGTTGTTCCTTCAAGAAGCAACACTTTGGGATTTTTCGAGAGCAACCCTTCCTTCCTCTTGTGGGATGATTCCTAGTTCATCTCAACCACATTTTCCTGATTCTCTTTCATGGCATGAAGTACACTACTTTTATGAAGACAAGAATTATGGATTCTTTTGAAGCGAGTTAATATCATTCACGTTATGATCTTTAACAAGACAACTCCTTGATAATAGCTTATTTTCAAAAGGGACACAATTATTTATATACTACTTTATTGCATTGTTTTCTGTTGAACATGATATTGATTGATCATCTTAATACCATGCTGGTTCCATCCTTCCTGGTTATAATCTTCTCTCTCTGTAGTAAATGAGATTATGGGTATATTTTTTTGACATGTTCAACTTCTTCCACCATCCCTACTCTTAAGGAGTATTGAGCCTCCCTCCTTTTATTATAAAAATGTGTGATAACAACAAAACTTTGTTCGCAGATGGAGGATAGGGGGTCTCATTACGAGCCAGCCTACCATGTTCATAAGGCTGTAACAAAGTGACATTCCCATTATGGCCACCACACCAGGGTTATGATCCATTGGATAACCAAATTATCCTTGGAACAGGAGGTCTCATCACGAGCTGGCCTGATCACTTTTGCTACATCCTAGTGAATGGCAGTGTGGTTATCTGGTTACCACGCCAACACACTAATCTCTCTGTAGAACAGCACTAGAATTCTCCATTTATAAATTGAGGATCCTAGCTCCTATGGGTTAAAAAGCAACCTTGTCGAGGCTATGGATGCTTGCTGGCAGTAGAGGCTCTGCTTATGGTATTGAAGTTATATCTTATCGTCAATTATTACTATAATAGCCTTTTCTTATTTTTTATTTTTTTATCGGAGAAGTTATTTCCTTAATTGTTTCCCTATTTTGAACCTTTATGCATGAGAAATTGTTTTATGATCAATCACATCATTTTTAGCTAGAATACCATCAGTAAAGCATCTTTTTGGCATATTGTTGTTCTTTTTCTCTTTTTCATAACTTATCATTAATCCAAAGCATCATATCTTTTATTCATAACTATCTTTATACACTATGCTCTCATTATAACCATAACTCTCATTATAACCATAACTCTCTCTATTCTATCATTGATATGTGTACTCTACTGCAATATTGTTCATTCCCTTGCCTTGCTCTCAGCACAACACCTTTCATATATTGTATGGTCATGGAATCCCTTTTCCAATTAGAGGGGGGAATGTATGCATTATGGGCTAGCATGCGATATGATTACTGCACTCTGCCATAACTTGTCGATTGACAAAATATTAATATTGCATGTATACAAAAGTTTTTCTGATTGAAATTTTTGCATGCATCTTAATCTATTACTATTCAAAACTAACACTATGGATTCAAGAACATTGTATGCAAAATAGTGATTTGTTTACAGGAAAACAATAGGTATGGGTAGAATTCTATTCGCAACATGACCACACTATTGCAACTAACCAAAGCGGCTTGAGCAACTCGTGAACGTGAACAATTCTTCAGACACATGTGCTTGCCTGGATTCCACCTTTTGCATTTCTTTTAGCACTAACTCTGCCTACATCAGCTTCAACAAATGCCAGTACATATATGTCATTCCACATTTTTCTTTTGGAGGTAAAACTTGAGGTAAAATAGCATAATTTTCTTATTTATTACAAATTTAGGAGAATTTAATGAAAATCCATTTTGAGCATTATTTATCATCCTTCCTTCCACATCTTTACCACTTCCCTTTTTTTCAGTGGAAACTCATCTTTCAATTTGGGGGAGTGTTTCATTCATTTCTTTCTTATGACCATGTCATTTGTATTCTTTATCATCCATTACTATTCTTATTCATTCTCAACACCTCCCTTATTCCATGTTGTTTTACACCAAGCATAGAATTCAACAGCTGGTAGCAACCGCTTCTATTTGTTTTCTAGCATTGCATGAGGGCATGCTAATTCTTTAGAGAGGGGGGGGAATTGCTACCCATGATGGATGTTTTCTACTTTTTTTCTTATTTAAGGCATACATTGCAATGCAGAAATTGGTTTCCATAATATTTTTAAAACTATGAATTCAATTCTTGTGATCTCTGGAAAACACAGACATATTATTAAAATACAAACCCAGATAATTTCAAGATAACCCAGTTCATAAAATTTCAGGAATCATGCACTCTCACCTATAGCCATTTTGTTTATATCTCATGATCCGTGCATCAAAACGATCTAATTTTTGGATCATAGAGGCATTCATATATTACAAATTTACTTGCAACATTTCAACAAAAGCTGGTTTGTAGTTTTTGAGAAAATGGTTAATGAAGGTTGCTGTCACTTATATCATATTTTGTTGCAACTTCATTGTTATGCCTTCATAAAAATTGCTAAAATTGAATATTCATTAATTAAGGAAGAATTCATTTGTTCTATCCATTTCATGAGCTGAGATGAACAATTATTTTTTCTTGTTTAATACATGGGTTTTGTCTTTGGGTTGCATGAGGACATGCAACATATTCAATTTTTGTTGCATGAGGACATGCAATATATTCGGTGTGGGGGTGTGTTGGGTTGTGAATACGACCACCTTTTTAAAACTTATTTCATCCATATTTACTTTTCTTTATCATGTTATTAATCACAGCTTATCATATAATTCTATTTTATAATGATTTATGCTCTTTTGAATGAATATTATTTATACTCATTTATTTCTAATAAATTGATGATTATGAATGATTTTATGAATGATAGTTTCAATAAATTAGTTGTAACATTATTCACCATTTTTAACCTCCAAGATAATTTTTAGGTTGAAGATTTGACTATTAAATGTGCCAACTCAGAAATTCACTGGAATAAGAAGTGACAATTTTGCGGTTGAGATTATGAGCTAATGAAGAAGAATTTGGAAAATTTGGAACATGGGTTTTGTCCAGAATAGACCCAATTAACTCTAAGATGGAATGGTTTTCCCAAATTCGGCTTGTATTGAGAGAAACACAGGGTTCTTTGAGCACGATTTTCTCAGATTTGTTGTTGCGGTCGTCCTCCAAATCTCAGCAACAAAGCCAAATTCATCTTGCTCTTGTTGAAAGATGGATGGAAATATATCTTCTTGTTAATTGATTGGTTGGAAATAATCTAATTTTGTAATAGAAATCATGTTGTAATTATCTCTATTGTAACTGCTCTCTGACCTCTCTCTATTTAAATGAAAACAAAGATTAGAGATGGGGATGGCTAAGAGAATGGAGAATTGAGGATTTAGAATTAGAGATTTAGAATTAAGAATTCATGATAGGATAGGAGGAAGAAAGGATTGTTTCATTCTGTAAGTCTCAAAGCTTCAACTGTTGTAATAATTTTACCATTTAATGATTAATACCTTATTTGGGAGTTGTTGTTCATTCTTTTCATCTGAAGTAACCTAGCAGCATTCGCTGGCGGCTAAGGGCCCAACCTCTGGTGGAGTACGCCACTGCTGCTATATATTATCTTCTTGGTTTATGCGTGGTTTTGCTTATTAGCGTTATTTGGTAATATGGTATTTTCTGTTATTTTACGTCACGGTTCTATTATATTCGATTCATGTTCAACTAAGTAATATCGTTCTCAATGCCAGGAATGTCGTATTGATTCATCTTGACTTGGTAACGCATTGCTATTCTTTCAATCATTGATATAACGTTGTTGATCCTTACAGAATGTATTATTGTTTAATTACAGCGTATCCATGTTGTAACACTTATTAATTGGTATTATTGAATTCATCTTAGAGATTATATTTCCTTGCGATTGTTGGATCTATTGATGTTGTTGTTCCATTATAAAATACAATCGTATTCTTTATAACTAAGGCTGATAAGTGGATTACCAAGATCAGATTACCATTAAGGTGTGCCATGTGTATATATAGTTTTCAAGCACTATTCTATAATTCATCATTAATCAGTGGTGTTCCATTTTGGTGTGTTGTGCAATCTGTCCTTAAGAGTGAAGGATTCCATTTGATTCCTGTAGGTCACTATTGTTGCATTTATTCTTGTAGACTAAGGTGTTTTTGCTTGTTGAATTCAGTTGTTGTTACATTTTCTAACTGTTGTTCCATTTCCTGTTATTCGCATTATCTTTGCTTTGGTGTGAAGAACGATCTGAAACTGTAGTGGGCATTGGCATTTGCTGTCTAGTCCCCAGATTGATGATTTATTCCTTGATTACTTTTGGTTACATCAGTTTCCAAAGGGATGAGTTATTGTTATTGGACCCTTGACTGATACATTGCTTATTTTTCCGAATGAATGATTTAGGCTTCAAGGTCTTTTGATGTAAGTAGATTTTCTTTCAAGCATTCATTTACTTTTGCATTTTAAGCACTATACTGCAAAACATTACTCTTGAGTAAATTTCCGCCTCAGACTGAGTACACTCTTGAAATAAAAAGTCGTCCCTGGGTTAACAATTAATGTGAGGTAATTAGGAGTTAAAAAGACACCTTTTTATCGCTCCACAACAGGCAATTAGTGTTCCTACATTAGAACAAACAAGACAACCACAAGCACTAGAACAACTAGAGGTATTAGAGCAGCCTGAAATCTCTGAAGAAAGAGCTCCACCCTAGCCATACCTAGCTCCTACAAACATGGGAAATCCCCCAGTTGTGCAGACTCCTCTGAATGAGGAAAAAATTTGAAAAGAGACGGGGAAGTAGCTACCCCTTCTAGCAGACCTACAAATCAAACCTTTGCTAAGAGGCAAAGGTTGAATCCTTATTCAGAGGAGGAGTTCATAGAAAAAACTATAGAGAGCTTGAGGAAAGAAGGTACAAATAGTTTGCACACATTCCAAATAGGTGGGACACCCTCAAGTTCACAGAGGCAAGAGCTACAAAGACAATAGAGTATAGAAGTTTCATCTCTCAGGTCTTCGTCTGAGAAGTTTATAGATATAAAGGGGAATTTTAAAGAGATCAAGACAAAGAATGAGCAACTGAAGGCACAAGCCTATGCTCAGTACCTAAAGATGGCCCCTTCAAACCAAACCAAATTGATGTCAACCTTTGACATCAAAGAGGGCAAAATGAAAATGAGCTTTTTGAAGCCCACGGTGCTTCAGCCAAAATCCTTGGCAAATTATCTCAAAAATGACTTTGAATTCATGGCTAAAGACATCTAGCCTATTGATTAGATTGAATTACAAAAGAAAAGAGGTGAGATGGTCTACTCAACATTGACCAACAAAGCAATGATGGATCATAGATTGCAAAATTCATTGAGCAACACTACAACCCAATTGCAACTGGAGAAAGCCTCCTCACAGGCAAAAGATAAGAAGATAAAATCATTGGAAGAGTTAGTGGTTGATTTTAGTAATGACCCAAAAGATGTTAAGGCAGTAGAGAGCTTAATTAAGAAAAAGAATGAAGACATAGTTGCACTTAGAAAACAGTTGAATCTGCCACCACACATTCACCCTTAGACTACTAAAGTAATAGAGAAGAAAAATGAAGAAGAACTTATCAACTTGGTCCTTAAGTTAAATGAGAAACTAAAGGAAATAGAGCAGGAATTAGAGAAGGCAATGCAGTCAAGGTAGAGTGTGTCAACCACATAGCCTCAAATTGTAGTGCCAATAGTTTCAACAGTAGTACCTTCCACACTGGCAACTATTTTAGCACCAAACATTCCTTTGGCAACAACTGCACACATCGAGATAATAGGTACATCACAGGAAGGTACAACAACATAGAGCACAGAGGACTTAATCAAGTCTATGGAAGAAATGAAACTCCAAGTCACAGAGCTGCAGAAAGTAAAAGAGAAATTCACTACTTTGGAGCAGAAATATGATATATCCAAGATGAATTATGCAGAAGAAATAAGGAAAAACAAAAGCATGACACAACAAATTAAAACATTGGAGAAGGATCTATCATTTGAAAAACCTTTGACAGACATCAGGTGGATATTATGGACCAATATCATTGATTCCATCAATGATATTTGGTCATCCATTCAAATTATTTTTGAACAAATTGATTTGGTAAAGCTTGCTCTTGAAGCAATTGAGAAGACTAGAGAAGAGCTGGGTAGAAAACCTGAGGAATGACCTAGATTAATCAATTTGCTGAACAATAAAAGAAGGCAATAGTTAGAACAATTAGACATTGAGGATAGGACTACTACCATCCTTGAAATAAAGTAAGTGTCGACCAAAAGAAATCTAATGCAAGGCCTGGAACAAAGATATCAAAGCATTTAGGAAGATATAGATGAGTTCATGAAAAAATTTGACATCTTAAGAATCATAAGACTCCCCAGTATTTTAGTTATCAATGATAAGTTAATAGTTCAAATTGAGTACATTAACAAATTACATTAGCAGGCTGACAGTCAAGGTAGTTCATCTTCAGTCAAGGCATTACCAACAGTGAAAGTGTTGTACGACAGTTTAGAGAACCTCTTCTTCATTAAACATGAAGTAATGCACTTATCCCAATACAACCCAATTTTGTAAAATATACACAAGCAGATGAAATTTACAGGAAGCTGAAAAAAAAAGAATACCAAAGAATGATTGGTGGTCCAATATGACTGAGATCATATAAATTATGATGGTAAATAGTGAGGTAAATAGAAATATTTACCACAATAAATTTTGGTAAAAAGGATGAATACTGGTAAACAGGTAAAGAGTATTAGTTACAAGTGAAAGAGTATTAGTTAAAAAGATCAAATCAGATGTCTAGCATAGAGTTACTGAGACAATAGCAAGATGCAGATTTGTAGAGCATATCTCCAGCTCCTTCAACAAAAACAGGGACAACAAAAATCAGTTCATTATCTGTCACTATATTCAAGACCATCTGTCTCTATATTTGTGTAAGTTAGATATTTTATTTTTCTAGAACAAATCTCATTTAGTTATGAGATATTTTTTGATGTAAATTTTGTATAAATACTTCTTTATTCAAAGTATTAGGGGTGGATTCAAAGACATTTATAGACATTCTCTTCTAGAATTGAAGTGTGATTGTACCAAGATTTATATGGCTTGCTGGATCAAGGAATAAAGTAAACACTGTTCAGGGGATACTTGTGTCAAACAGAAATCAAATAAGTTTTCTATATCTCTTGTTTATTATTTTTTCTTTGGTTATTAATAATCATATGTGTTTTCATGAAATCTGAATGATAAACAAAATAATGATATCTTAGAATTTGCTTTGTTGCAATCTGTTTTAAAAGGTTTATCTTTCTTAATGTTTATTCTAGACTATCATAGTTAGGGAATTCTTGAATGCTCCCTTACTTCATAGTTTATCCCTTTGGCTCAATTGAACAAAGAATTCTTAATTGCCCTTTGTTGATAAGCCTCTTCTATTCCTCATCTTGACCCCAGTTAAAGGATTCTTCATTGCCCTTTCTCCCTGGTTAAGACCATCTCATCCACCTGAACTTGACATCTGCCTTTTGTTTTACTATCTTTCCCTATGATTTCCTTATAGTAAGTGATCTGATCTAGTTAAGTCAGTATTTGATTGGCTCCATATCCTAATGGCTTGAAGGCCTTGCTCTATCCATCTGTTCCCAGAATTCCACCATCCAAACAAGAATTTCCTACAAACTTTAATGGCTACCCTAATATCTCACAAAACAAAGCTAAATCATAAAGAGAGAGCCCTCTCTGAGTACAGATTGGCTAGATTTTGTACTTAATAGATTGGTTTCTGGTTACCTTAGAGTGTCCCTTATTTTGATAACTTCTAAGGGAAAATCTAAGTGATAACATAGTGGTGACTCCATTGGGGAAGGCCAATTCCTCAGTTAAAACAAATCTTTAAGGAATTCAAAGTTTGATAATATGCATATTAAAGAATTCATAGAATTTATTTTGATGTATTTATAAGAAATTTCAAAGCGAAAGACATAAAATCTTGCTTCAGAAAGAATTCAATACACTAGGGCTAATCCTGACCCTAATCCACCCCCAGTGTTCAAGAACCTCAATTTGATCCCCACAATTCTTATAAGACAAGAAAGATCTCCCAGCCCTCGACCCATATTTAGATCTCAATCTTTTCCTGTTGAGTGACTGTTTCTAGAAGACCTCCCCTTTGATGAGTACTTTGAAACCTCTTTGTTTCAAACTTCATCTGATTCTGAATTAATAGACCTATTCCAAGACCCAGAGTTCATCAGAGAAATCGAAGTTCAAAGAGCTAATTTCTTAATTGATAGACATTTGCAGAACTCACCTCAATCTGATCTTACCACTAAAGGAACTCCTAATCATTTTGTAGTCACTTCTTTTTCTGCAAGATCCTCATCTGTCCCTCATATCTCTCAACCTCAAACCACTCCACAGTTGACTTCAACTCCTAGTCCTCCATCCACACCTCAAACCTCCATTGTTAGCCCAACTCTAGTCGTTGTTTTAGCACTACCTACAACAATGGCTAACAGATATACTCCTCTTGTGCTGCCAGCTAATCTAGGTACAATGCCTCCTGACTATCAAAGTAAGATCACATCCTTTGATGGCACTGGAACCTATATAACCCAACAACTATTGTACTAAAAATTGTCACCTTGACATTCTGCAATCTGTGTGAGTCCATTATCACTCATACTTTCCTCCTTTGCAAGTCTTGAGCCTTAGTTCCTCATATCAAGCCTTGAAAATAAGAGAAAGCCCTCAAAAGTCTCTAAAACTCTGGTTCCGCACTTTCTCTTTGCATTACCTACGGTCCCACACCTAATGGTCATGTCTCCTGTGCACCTGACTGCTCTGTCTATGTGTTATGGGTGCGGACCCCTGTAAAAGTTAAAAATGTGTGATTATATTCTAAAAAATCACTCTCAATCATTTCTAGAAGCTTTTGGAAGGAATCTTGAGGTGGCAAGTTCGCTCTCTTCATGCATCCCATACCTTAAGGAGCTAACCCCTTGATGTGAGGATCTTATCCCTTTGAAGAAGGATTCTATCCCTTCGTAGGTGGACCTATAACCTCCTCCCCTACACTATAAAATGAAGCATTGGGCTGGTTACTGGGGAGGTTAGAAGCTGAATATTTTTGAGGTGAAATGTTGTTGGAACTTAGTCTTCGTAGTTGAGTTTTTATGAGGAGACATTACATACCTCTATGATCTCATTTGAAAGAGTGCAAGGCTTGTCAAAGTAAAGGAAAATCCTATTTCAGACCCCAGGAAGAGCTTGTTCAACATCAAGGCTGAAAAGGTTGTAAGGTTCTTCTACTTCAAAGTTAATACAAATGAGTTTGTTTTTCTCAATAAGTTGTTGGTTCATGGTTTATTTAATGGATTCCTTGATCACCATAATAGACATGATTCATGATATTTGCTATGCAGGTGCTATTTAATGTTTGCTTGTTTGTGATTGCAAGTCCTCAAAGGTAACTCTTTCGAATGATTGAAGGATGGCTACTATGAACAAATGTTGGATCTAAGGTAGGGTCTTAACACCTCTATAGTATTTATTTATAAATCGCATATGTATAGATAAAGGTAGATTTTTTTGTGTGTTTGTTGCTAGACTATCTTCTGATACTAGGGAGATCGGTCTTGTCCACAAGATTGATTTATCCGGCCAACAAATTGGTGACTCCGCTGGGGAGCTAAATTTGGTTTTCGGTTTTCCTGTCTTTGAATTGAGAAATTTGTTTTCGTTTTTGGTTTTTGATTAATGTATGTTGGCTTGGGTAGTTTTTAGAATCTGGATTATTTTTTGTTTTTTTCAAAGTTTTCAGGGGACTACACTTTCTCTTTATAGACAGTGCGGGCATCTCCACACTTTTCCTTTAGTAAACAGAGCGGGACCACACCTGGTTCTTCTGGAAGCTTGCGGACCCTGTAAATTTTTTGAAAAACTTAAAATATTTTCTTCCAGTTAAGTTTAGGTTTAATTTAGGGTTTTTAGTGTCTACCCAAATCTGCATTTTTCCTATCAAAAATATCTTGTGAGTGAGTTACAATGGTATTTTTGTTTTAGATGATTTTCTAGAATTTTTGCATGCCTGGAGTGGTTTTCACTTGGTCTCTATAGTGACTCAAAGATCAGAAGCTTGAGAAACCTTAGATCACCCTGATCTCTTTTTGTGTTCTTGATGAGTTTGACTTGGTTTTAAAATCTATCCTTTGCGAGAAATAGATTTAGTTTTCTCCTTGCAAATCTTTGAACAAGCTTTGTTATAAGTTTTGAATTTCATTTAAAAAAAAAAACATATCTAGATGTTTTTGATTGATTTGTTATTCTGAACAAATGAATCCTTAGTTTACTGAACAACTAAGTAAAACATACTAAAAAAGAATTGAAGCTTTTTATTTCAATTTAGGTTTGTAAAAGTTTTTAGATTTCAAAATTAGTTTTTGTAGTTTTGAGTGTTTTCTAGAACTTGTAGATCTCTTTTGAAGCAAATTGTTTTTGTAGTTTCGAGTTTTGAAAAGAGAAAGGGATTTTTTGTGAGAATTACTTAGTAGTCTCATTTTTAGTTCTTATTGAAAAATAAAAAAATATTTTCTTTTTATTTCCATGTTGAAAGAAAGAATTGTTTCTTAAATAATTGCATTCTCAAACTCTTTGTTTTAGCTAGAATTTCATTGAAAGAAAAATGAACTGCTTATCATTTTAGGTGCATCTTTTTAGTGTTTTTGGAGTCGAGTCTTTACACCATCAAAGTTTCATTTCAATTCCTATTGAATTAAAGAACAACCCATAAAATAAACGCTTAATTAAAATTGATCTAGTAATCTTTTCTATTTCTAGGGCTCTTATCACCAATATAGCTTAGGCTAGTATCTTGGAGTAGGGAGTAATTAACTCTCCAATATAGTTAAAACAAACAAGTAGCTACTTATTGCGGTAGGAAATAAATCCAATTGTAATTGATACATTCTAGGAAGCTTATCTTAAAGGAGTCAATCACGAGATCATGTCTGAACCTTTGAGACAATCAAATCTGTTTCATTGGGAAAGATAGAAGATTTGCGCGTATTATAAACAGTAAACCTCAGATTAACCATTGTCGAGGAGCTTGGGGTCACTTGTTGGTAAGCCTCGGATTGATCATGTTGAGGAGCTTTCAAGGGGATTGAGCTTTGTTACTCTGCCCTTGCGTGCAGATTGGATCGTAGACTATTCCCCCAGTTGTATTTGTTGTTGTTGGTAACTTTAGTGTCCATAAAATTAAGATTATTTCCTAAGGTGATGGTGAAGGAAGAGTCTCACTATACCTGGAGCAGATGTCGACTAGACTCACTTGGACTCTCTCGGGGGTTATCTTCACTCGAGATGGTTTTGTGAAGAAACTTATGCCAGTTTGTTTCGTTAAGCAGGTTATCGGGGTAACTGTTCCAACCACCCTTTTTGTATTAAACTTCTATGACGTTGGATTTTATCACCAACTAGTGTTTTTAGTACGAGAAGTTACTGTTTCTGTGTGGTTTGAACTCTTAGATTTTTTAGGTGTGTGATTCCATTGTTTGTTTCTTTAGGGCCTTTAGGTGGTTTTATTGAAATTTTATTTGTTTGCATGTGATTAATGTTGAGCCTTGAACTTGCATCTTTCCTACACATTTTCCTTGACTCTTTTCATTCATCTGGACCTTCTAAGCTATCAACATCATTGCATATTAATAATAAAAGAGAATTTAAAGTGGGTTTTAACTATGTCCTTGTGTTTGCTGTTTGAATTAGATTTTTGCTTATGAGCTGCGGAATGCAGCCACTTTCCGCAGCTGGCTCAACTTTCCGCAACCGTTTTTGTTAAACTCCAAGTTGTAGGTGTCATCAGGCAAAGTAAGCACATGGGTAAGTTGGAAATAACTTGGACATGGATTAGGTCCTATTGGTCTAACTGGATTCATCAGGAAAAGACATGGTCAACAATGGTCAAGCGGTGGTCAAATAGGGGAGTCCTACGGCAACAAGATTCCATTTTCAAACACGTGAAGATTTTTGTGGTCATTTCTAGATCTCTGGAGGCACGCTAACACCTGTAGGCTGACCACAATGTGAATCCAACAGCCTCTTTCAATAGATTTCATAATCTCGGCAACCATGATGCTAAATCCATGGACGTTGCCTTTTACGTGTCCTCTGTCAACGTAGTTTCATAAGGAAAACAATTGTGAGTTTCTTGTTATAAATAATGCATTTCCAAACGCATACAGTTAGTATTTTTTTCTTATGTAATTTCACTGTTAAGTTGTTGTGTTGTGACACTAGTCCCACTGTGATAACGTTGTTTTGAGATATAAAAGAATAATCTGTTTTTACATGATTGCGTGAGCATAATTCTTGATTGATAACTGGTTGGCCGAGGCTGTGCAGAGGGCCCCTACACACTAAGGTTTAGTTCTTTTATTGTTGTATAGTTTTATGTAGTGTTTCTTTAATTTCATTTCATATATTCCACAATTATTCACTTGTGTATATTTCTTCTACTATGATATTAACATTTCACTCCTGTTCATGATATTACAAGCTTTGTATAGTACTGTTAACGCTGATCAGTGTGTGTGTATGTTTCAGGATAGAAGTAGGCCCGAGCAGTTTTACACATTTCTTTTTGCAAAAACTAGTGACATAGAATCAGTCTTTCTGCTAACTTGCTTTTCTTAGTTTTTTTAATTCCAGTTCTGTTTTGTTGATTTCAGTTTAGTTCATTTGCTTTGTTAGACAGTTTAGATATCATATTGCTCAAGTTGTTGATGATTACCTCCAAAAGCCATAACTTAGACTACCTGGCGAGGGGTCAGACTATGAATTGATGTGATTTGATTTTAGTTTTACTTTTCTACAATTAGATATCAGATTGCTCAAGTTGTTGATGATTACCTCCGAAAGCCATAGCTTAGACTACCTGGCAAGGGGTCGGACTATGAATTGATGTGATTTGATTTTAGTTTTACTTTTCTGCAATTAGATATCAGATTGCTCAAGTTGTTGATGATTACCTCCGAAATCCATAGCTTAGACTACCTGGCAAGGAGTTAGACTATGAATTGATGTGATTTGATTTTAGTTTTACTTTTCTGCAATTAGATACCAGATTTCTCAAGTTGTTGATGATTACCTCTGATAGCCATAGCTTAGACTACCTGGCAAGGGGTCAGACTATGAATTGATGTGATTTGATTTTAGTTTTATTAGATTGCAATTTTTGATTTGTTTGTGTGCAGTAGCTTAATTCATTTTTCTATTTAGACAGCAGGAATGGTAATGGTTTCATGATCCATAGTTCATTTCTTTTTTGACTTAAGTAGTAGCACTATTTTATTTCTTGTTTGACTTAAGTAGTAGCACATCTTCATTTTTGTTCATCATTAGTATGTTCTAAGACCCTCTGAAGCGTTAAGATCTGGAAATCACTATAAAGGACAAAATTGCCTTAAAATATATATCCATACTTGCCTTCTAGAGTTTTCTTTCACATTAGGAGACAAACAAAGATAAAAACCCCCAAAACAAAATAAAAATAAAAAACGACAAAAGTAAGAAATAGGTTATCTTGCACATATAGTGTGCCACACTTCGTCAACTTACGAATCCCGAATTGATAATTAATGTAGCAATTTAGGACACACTAAATTTACCAAACATTTTGGTACCATTGCTAGGGAAGTGTAACTAGGTAGCCAATCTCTTACATAAAAAAATAAATAAATAAATAAATAAATAAAGAAGGGAAAATTGATAACTTCTCGAAGTATTCTCTCCTCTTGCACCTAGTGTGATCTGGAGGATCAGAAAAGAGAGTTATTGGTTCAATAATTTCTTGAGTATGCTCTCTTCTTGCACTTGATGTGATCTGGAAGATCAGAAAGAGAATTATTATCCCGACTTGAAAAGAAAAATATAAAAAAAAATGACATGCATAGAGCAAGAGATTCTAGGGGAAGGTTTATAGCTAGGGCCAAGAGTTCGATTTTCACAACTCTAGCTTCTTCAAGGCTTAGACAAGATTCACCACCATCTATTCCTAGCCTTAAGATTCCTGGAATTCAAGGAGCAATAGCTAAATTAGAGGATTCTCCCACATTACCTACCCAATCTCATCTAGGAGAAGGCCCTTTCTTCACTTCTACAAGAGAACATATTGTAATCAAAGAGGTAGAATCACCCGAAGAAGAGAAGGAAGAAACTCTCTCTCATCCACCCTTGATAGAAGAACCAGAAGACTCTGAGGAAACTATCATGATGGAGGAAGTAGTAAATGGATTTGGGGGTAGAGGTAGAGGAGGAGGAAATAATGTAGGTAACAATGGTGGAGGTGGAGGTAATAATGGAAGAAATAGGGAAGGAGATAACTTGTTTGGATTCCCTATAGTTGATGAGGAAACTCACATAACGATGAAAAACATCTCACCATCTATCCTCCCCAAATTTTATGGATTGTGAAGTGAGGATCTTGAAACATTTATGTTTGAGTTTGAAGTTGTGTGCCGAACCTATGACTATATGGAAGACTCTCAAAAACTCAAACTGTTTCCTTCAACATTAAAGGGAGCCGCTTTGAAATGGTTCATGGGATTAGTCACCAAATCTATTAGGACTTGGAATGATATGAAACAAACATTTTTGGATAGATACCTAGATTATTGTATGCCCACCAATCACAAGGATGAGGTATTTAAAATTATGCAAAAAGAAGATGAAAACTTGGAGGATTTACTTGAAATATTTCAATACAATTTAAAGAGAGAAAAAATGAGTAACTTAGATGAGGAAACTTTGAAAGCCCTTTTATTTAAAGCCATTAGAGATGAATGGATAGATATTTTAAACATGATGGGGAAGGGATACATTTCTTAACTTCCGCTTCGTGACATAGCAGAAATATGTGTCCATCTCTTGAGGGAAAATCTAAAATGGGAAAAGGGCCTAGAGATCCTTCTCTTATTAGAGCAAACAAATCTGCAACTGGATCGGTAAGTAGGGCAGAGATTGGAAATATTCTTTATGAATTCAAAACTGATATCCTAGGGAGTCTTAGTGAACAGCTAGACACCCTTAAAATTCAAAACAAGCAGAAAACAGAAGCTGATGCTTTGGCCATCTTTTGTCCAAAATGTAGGAAGAAACATGCTCTAAGGGATTGCCCCTTGGATGCAAAAGTTGTAGAAACATGTATGATTTTCTTAGAGAATCATGAGACCAAGGATTGTCCTTCAATTCCTGGGCTCAAAGCTGTCTTTCAAGAAGATCCAAATTCAGTAGAATCTCTCTGTTTTGTTTCAAGAAGACCTTGGTAGGGGCAACAAAATCAAGGGTTTAACAACCCTATGAATTTTCAACCCTTGCCAAATTGGAATTCTTGGCAAAAACCTTGGCCCCAACCTCAAAATCCATATCAATCATGGGCACAAAGGATGCAAAAACCTTATGGGAGATTTTCTCAACTTTATCAACATCCTCCATCTTTTCAAAATAAACAAACTCCACAACTTCCAAATCAAAATCCACAACTTTCATTGCCATTTCCACAACAACAACCATCTTAACAAAATCCAAATCCTCAAATCATGCTTTTATTTCAACAAAAGAGAAATCAACTACCCGCTCAACCATTGCCAAATCCTAACAATAAAAATCCTCAGAATACTTATATGATAGAAGGACAATAATTTCCTAACTATATGATTGTTCCTCTTAATGATGTACAACTCAGGTCTGGTAGAGTTTTAGAAAAAACTTCTATAGATGTCCAAGAGCAAGATACCTCTAAGGAGGACTCTCTTAAAGTAAATAAGGGTTCTGAGGAAGCATCTCTTCAAAACTCAAACACTCAAAAAGAGAAAGAAATGTCAACCCCCACAACTCCTATAGTTGAGCAACCTGCATTTTCATCTACACCTCCTTTCCCAGAAACATTACAGATTGATAAAGGAGTGGAAAAATATATCTTGTTGCCTGACTATGATTTTTTAGATGAATTAAAGAATGTCTATATCAATATTTCCTTGCTACAAGCCATTCGAGAGATTCCAATTCTAGCAAAAACAATAAAGGAGTTGAGTCTCAAAAGACCAGGAAGGAAACCAAGAGATATAAGAAGAATCCACCTGGTAGGAAAAATTACAGATATCATGATGGGAAAAATTACCATGCAGAAGTATGTAGATCCAGGTAGTCCAATTGTCAAGACACATATAAATGGGATAGAAATTCCAAACACATTGATTGACTTAGGGGCTGCTATCAACATTATGAATAGACAGACTATGGAACAACTAAAACTTCCTAATCTTCTTTTTACACCTACTTTACTGCAACTTGCAGATCGATCAATTATCAAACCAGATGTTGTATTAGAAGATATTTCAGTCTCCTTAGATTCTTGGGAATATCCAGTAGATTTTATGATTTTGACTCCCAAGAGTAATCTAGGAGGGCACCCACTTATCTTAGGAAGACCTTGGCTAGCCACAATTGATGCTTTCATTAGTTGTAGATCTAGAGATATGTACATTTTTTATGGTAATTCGACAAAGAAATTCAATTTGTATCCTCCAGCAAAAGCAATTACAGAAGTAGGAGACAATGAATGGGTCGGTGATGAGGACACTATACAACCTGTCTTTACCATTTCTGAAATCAGTGAAGATAGTCAAATTTTGAACACATTAGAAAACTTTGAAACATCTTCAGAATATGACCACACACAATTTCAGTTAGATTCTGACACTGAGTATTTATCATCAAGGCAAATGTCTCTCTACGCTATGGAAGAGTTCGGTAGTTCCACCATTGAGATTTTTCTAGGTAAAATATTGAATATAAACAAAAATTTGGAAAAGTCACAACAGGAAGAACTAACCAAAATCTTACAACAACATTCTACAGCATTTGCATGGGAGTATACTGATATGAAAGGGATTGAACCTAAGACTTGCATTCATCACATCTATATCGAGGAAAATAGTAGACCAATCAAATAACCTCAGAGAAGGATGAATCCAAATCTTAGGGAGATAGTGAATGAAGAGCTCCAAAAACTACTCAATGTAAACTTCATTTATCCAATTTCAGATAGACGATGGGTTTCTCCTTTGGTTATAGTACCTAAAAGAATGGTCAATGGAGGGTATGCATTGATTACAGAGAATTGAATAAAGCAACTTTGAAGGATCACTTTCATTTGCCCTTTATCAATCAAGTATTAGATACATTAGCAGGCAAAAAGTACTTTTCATTTCTGAATGGTTTTAGTGGTTATAATCAAATTCAAGTAGCACCTAAAGATCAAGATAAGACCACATTTACCTGTCCATGGGGAATTTTTTCTTATTGAGTGCTTCCTTTTGGATTATGTAATGCACCCGCAACATTCCAAAGAGCAGTACTAGGAATTTTTTCTAATCAAATCCACGATTGTGTAGAGGTTTATATGGATGATTTTATAGTTTATGGTGATTCGTTTGAAGAGGCATTAGAAAATTTCGAAAAGGTCCTTATAAGATGTAAGGAAACAAACCTTTCATTAAGCCATGAAAAATGCTTTATGATGTTTACTGAAGGTATTGTTTTGGGACATCACATTTCAGGGGATGGGATTAAAGTTGATAGATCAAAAGTTGAAGTCATCTCCAAGTTGCATGTTCCAAATTGTCAAAAAGATATTAGAAGTTTTTTGGGATTTACTGGATACTATAGAAGATTTATAGAAAACTTTACCAAAATAACATCTCCACTCTTCAAACTGCTTACAAAATACTGTGAATTCAAATGGGATCCTAATTGCCAATCAACATTCGAAACTTTGAAAACAAGAATATCTGAAGCACCCATCTTGAGAGGACCAAATTGGAAACTTCCTTTCCATATTTCTACAAATGCTTCAGATACAGCTCTAGGGGCTGTATTGGGACAAAAAGATCTAGTTCCTTATGCCATTTACTATACCAGTAAAAATTTAACTCCAATTGAGTTGAACTATACTGTGACTGAAAAACAGTTCTTAGTTGTTGTTCATGCAATCAATAAGTTTAGACATTATATGACAGGCTATGAAACTTTTATTCATACTGATCATTCTGCAATTATATATCTAATGAACAAACCTGTTACTAATGGTAGAGTTACAAGGTGGCTCCTACTTTTACGGGAATTCAATATCACTGTGTTGGATAGACCAAGAAAACAAAATATAGTAGCTGATTTCTTGTCTAGAATTCAGAATACTAAAGAAGATTCTCTTGTAGAGGAAAAGTTTCCTGATGAATATTTATTTGCAGTAACTACTAAGACTCCTTGGTATGCAGATATAGATAACTATTTGGTTACAGGGAAACTACCTCCACATTTATTTCCTGGTGAAAGAAGAAAGATTATTGAAGAGAGTTCAAAGTATTCATGGATTTCTAACGAATTGTTTAAAATAGGGCCAGATCTTGTGATCAGAAGATGTGTTAGGGAAGATGAAATGCCTAATATCCTCAAAGCATGTTATGATGAACCATGCGGTGGACACTTTGTTGACAAAAGGACAACCTATAAAATCCTCTCTTTGGGATATTATTGGCCATCCCTTTCTAAAGATGCAAAATAGTATGTCAAAAGGTGTGACAGCTGCCAAAGAGTAGGGAAACCTACCCTTTCAAATGAAATGCCATTACAGCCACAGGTATTCATCGAACCCTTTAGACTTTATTGGACCTATTAACCCACCATCTAAGGAAAAAAATATATATTGGTATGTACTAATTATGCCACTAAATGGGTAGAAGCCAAAGCATTATTTTCCGCTACTGAGCATTCAGTTATTAGTTTTCTTTATGAGGATATTTTTACTTGCTTTGGTGTTCCAAGAGAAATTGTGACAGATCAGGGAAGCCAATTCACATCCAACCTGGTGGAGAAGCTGATGGAAGAATACAAAATCAAGAACAGAAAATCTACTCCTTACCATCCGCAAGCAAATGGTCAAGTGGCGTCTACAAACAAAGTTCTTGAAGGCATCATTACCAAAACTTTTCATCTACACAAAAGAGATTGGGCAGAAAGGCTTCTTGAAGCCTTATGGGCCTACAGAAAAACATGGAGGAATACAACAGGACATTATCCCTATGAACTCGTTTATGGGAAAGAAGTCCTGCTCCCCATTGAGTTCCAAGTTAAAACTTTCAATATGGCAGTTCAATTGGGAATGGATCTATCAGAAGCCCAAAAACATAGAATGGAGCAGTTGAATGAACTAGATGAGATCAGACAAGAAGCAATCCTAAGAATTGATCTAGTTCAATATCAAAGAGCTAAGTGGCATGACAAATACATCAAAGAGAAAAGGTTCCAAGAAGGAGACTGGGCATTGCTATTTGATTCCAAGTTTAAAGACTTAAAAGGTAAATTTCAGATTCATTGGCTTGGGCCATATGAGATTGACAAAGTATTTAGAAATGGAGCGGTAAGAATTAAAACCATTGATAAATTTCAAACTCCTCTTGTTGTGAATAGTCATCGATTAAAGATCTATCATAAGCCACTCTCAAAGGAGGAATTTGTCAAAATATTTTAGGATAATTCTACAATGAAGTTGGTGAAGAAGAATCCTTCTTCTCCACCAGCCTAGTCTTTGTTCTATTTCTACAAAATAAAATAAAATAAAATAATAATAATAATTGTATAAGCCTGAAAACCAATCATAGATTGGCAGTCTTATACAGAAAATACAGGGCGAAAATCAGAATCTTTTGACGCCCTATATTTTCCAAAAAAAAATCCCTCTTTCATTCTACAATTTCATGTCACTTCCCTTCATTTCACTCCACTTCATTTAATTTCATTCCACTCCACCCATTTCATCTCATTTCATTTCATTTCATTCTGCCAATAGAAGTCTTTTCATGACCAGTTTTCACTCACTCAGTCATCATTTATCCATCTCCATTCAGTCATGTGATCATTGTATCAGTTTCCACAACTAAATCCTGTTTCTGCAGCTAGCACCCTATCATTCAATATTGGTAGTCAGATGATAGTTAAAAACAATAAAAATCAAATGCAGGTATGACCGAGGATATATTGTGAAGACATGAGGCACCTAAAAGCATCAACAAGGAGCAGTTGATCAAAGGTTAGTGGAAAAGAAGTGGCAAAAATTCCAAGGTATGAGCAGAAATTTATTTCAAATAGAATTTAAAGCACATTTTTACATAGTTATGAAACCATAGCTCCACTATATGCAATGATTGGCATTGATAGCCTCCATGACTGTTCCACAACCTATGATTCCTCCACGAACCGTGCATTTATTCTTCAAATGGCCTCATGATCAACCCTCAGATTTAACTCGTGTTTGGTTGTAATTTGACACTCCACCTGTAATCATGGGGACATGGTTGATTTGATCACGTCTCTCCTCCGCCACACAAATTCCGTAGCCATTTCATGAGCGTGTTTACGTCTACTCTGCAACCATCTAGTTTTAAACTCTGTCGAGTTCACTTTACTCCCCTACTATTCTATTGAAGTCACGGCTGCATTTCCACCTTGTTCACATAAGCCTCCACTCCATTTCGTGAATTCACTCCTGCTACCTGTTCTCTGTTTTCCATTTACAGTCACTGGTTTTCTCCATAAACCCTATTCACTCCCGCTAACCTAGCCATCTCACCTTCGCTAATCCTTTCCTCACGTAGATGCATTTTAACACAGAAGGAAAGAATGGGTCTGTTGTTGAGGGAAGAACCGAAAGGGCCCAAGTTTATGGAGGGGTACCCACAAGTGAAAAACATATTGAAGAAGGCATGATGGCTACGATTTATTCAAAAATTCAAAGGCTACAACAAGGATATTACAAAGACTTTTGCGAGGTCTTTTAATGGCCTGGAGGTGGAAGTTGGAGACCTCAAGTTTACAGTCACCGAGGCATCCATAGCAGCCGCTACAAAACTCCCACAGGAGGGAGAACGCTGGTTCAAAAATAAGAGCTTTGATGAGAAGGCTTGGAGGGTTATCCTACGTAATCCAGGTATGGATGTAACTAGTTTTAAACAAGGAATCCCTTTCCATGCTTTAGAAGAGAAGTGGGCCAGTTTATTGTTGATTATTCAAAATTTCATTACCTGTGAGGGACGTTTTGGGTTAATGTATATGTATCACACCCGGTTGCTGATGAATTTCTTAGAAAACCAAACCCTCAATCTACCTTACTTTTTACTGAATAGTTTGAAAAAGATGGTCGTAACTGTCCAAAAGAATTTGGAGGTCATAGAACCCCAGCTGTATCATCACAGGCTTGTGAAAATTTTAATTGAAGACCAATTGAAGAAAAAGAAGGATACCTGGGAACGGTTTTTAGTAAGAAACTTCTTTCAAGATCCCCCTAAAATACTTGAGAGCAGTACAACAAGGAAGAGTAGGAGAAAGGAAACCAGTGTGAGAATTCAAGACACTCCTAAAGAAATTAATCAAGAAGATAAGCTGCCTGAAAATAGGAAGGAGAGAACTGAGGATAAGGAGAAAAGAAAACCAAAAGGGAAAATAAAAGTAGAAGCTATATATCAAACCCCAGATCCTTCCCAAAAAGAAGATCACCAAACACTGTCTAAAAGACTAGCTTATCTTCAAGAACAATCATCTGCAGCCAAGAAGAAGGAAAAGAAAAACAAAGTATGGAGGAAGAAGACACTAGTCCACAACATTTAAGGAGAAGATCCAGGCTTAAAGGGAAATTAAGGATAGTTCAAACCAAAGGGCCTCACTTTTTTGATTTAGGATGGGAAACACCGGAAAAACCTCCAGCAATTCTTCCTAGCCATAGCCCACACCATACTTCTTTTTCTCAGCTAGAATTTGACATGAGTCCTTCTCGGCCAGATTTGGAGATCAGTGCTTCTCAACAGGATTTTGGGGTCAGCCCAAGGAAAACTACACCTGAGATAGACTCGAATCAACAAGATATGTATGATTATATAGAATCCTTGGGGAAGATAGCCATAGGTCCAAGCACTTCATCTACCCAGCCTCATACAACACAGGACACTCAAATCCAATCATTGAAACATGAAATTTTTGAACTAGAGGTCTTAAATAGACACATCAAGAGGGAGAATGAAACATTAAAGGAACAAAGTAGATTGGATAAGATCATTCATGAAAACACCATGTTACATCTTGGGCTATGCTAGAAGAAGAATATGAAATTGAAGAAAAAGTGCAGGAGGTTGAGTATAAAACTTATCAACCTCAAATTCAGATGCTTGATGAGGAAGCCCAGGATGTTAGCAGTTTCAAGAAAGAGGAGAACATGGCTGGATGTGCTGGAAGAGGTCTCAGAGCACATGAAATAAAGGGAATATGATCAAAATTTTGGTTGCATGGGTACATGCAACACCTTCACAGTGGGGGTATGTTGAGCCCTGAACTTGCATCTTTCCTACACATTTTCCTAGACTCTTTCCATTCACCTGGACATCCTAAGCTATCAACATCATTGCATATTAATCATAAAAGAGCATTTAAAGTGGTTTTTAACTATGTACTTGTGTTTTCTGTTTGAATTAGATTTTTTCTTATGAGCTGCGGAATGTAGCCACTTTCTGCAACTGGTTCAACTTTTTGCAGTTGTTTTTGTTAAACTCCAGGTTGTAGGTGTCATCAGGAAAAGTAAGCCACATGGCAAGTTGGAAATAACCTGGACATGGATCAGGTCCTATTGGTCTAGCCGGATTCATCAGGAAAAGATGTGGTCAACAGTGGTCAAGCGGTGGTCAAACGGGGGAGTCCTACGGCAACAGGACTCCATTTTCGAACACGTGAAGATTTTTGTGGTTGTTTCTAGATCTCTAAAGGCACGCTGACACCTGTAAGTTGACCACAATGTGAATCCAACAACCGCTTTCAATTGATTGCATAATCTCGGAAACCATGATGCTAAATCCATGGACGTTGTCTTTTACGTGTCCTCTGTCAACGTAGTTTCATAAGGAAAACAGTTGTGAGTTTCTTGTTATAAATAACACGTTTCCAAATGCATACAGTTAGTCTTTTTTGCTTATGTAATTTCACTGTTAAGTTGTTGTGCCGTGACACTAGTCCCACTGTGATAACATTGTTTTGAGATATAAAAGAAGTCTCTGTTTCTACATGATTGCATGAGCATAATTCTTGATTGATAACTGGTTGGCCGAGGCTATGCAGAGGGCCCCTCCACACTAAGGTTTTGTTCTTTTATTTCTGTATAGTTTTATGTAGTGTTTCTTTAATTCCATTTCATATATTCCACAGTTATTCACTTGTGTATATTTCTTCTACTATGATATTAAAATTTCACTCATGTTCATGATATTACAAGCTTTGTATAGTATTGTTAATGCTGATCAGTGTGTGTGTATGTTTCAGGATAGAAGTAGGCTAGAGCACTTTTACACATTTCCTTTTACAAAAACTAGTGACATGGAATCGGTCTTTCTGATGACTTGCTTTTCTTAGTTTTTTTTAATTCCAGTTCTGTTTTGTTGATTTCAGTTTAGTTCATTTGCTTTGTTAGACAATTTAGATATCAGATTGTTCAAGTCATTGATGATTACCTCCGAAAGCCATAACTTAGACTACCTGGCGAGGGGTCAGACTATGAATTGATGTGATTTGATTTTAGTTTTACTTTTCTGCAATTAGATATCAGGTTGCTCAAGTTGTTGATGGTTACCTCCAAAAGCCATATCTTAGACTACCTGGCGAGGGGTCAGACTATGAATTGATGTAATTTGATTTTAGTTTTACTTTTTTGCAATTAGATATTAGATTGCTCAAGTTGTTGATGATTACCTCTGAAAACCATAGCTTAGACTACCTGGCAAGGGGTCAGTCTAGTGTATTTCTTGTTTGACTTAAGTAGCATCACATCTTCATATTTGTTCATCATTAGTATGTTCTAAGACCCTCTAAAGCATTAAGATCTAGAAATCACTATAAAGGACAGAATTGCCTTAAAATCTACATCCATACTTGCCTTCTAGAGTTTTCTTTCACATTAGGAGACAAACAAAGATAAAAACCCCCAAAACAAAATAAAAATCAAAAACGACAGAAGTAAGAAATAGGTTATCTTGCACATATAGTGTGCCACACTTCGTCAGCTTACGAATCCCAGATTGATAATTAATGTAGCAATTTAGGACACACTAAATTGACCAAACAATTAATTAAATATTTAATCATCGCTGAATTATTGAGACAATCTCATAGACTTCAGGGGAAACCTCCTGAGTACACACCAAGTCAGGTTGAAGGGCTACAAGCTCTTGTATCACCTACTGATAGTAGATTTGGATCACCAAAAGCCGGAGAGTCATCTTTAATTGTTCATCTTGATTATCAAATACAAACAACAGAGTATATTCAAGAGCCAATTTCATTTTCCAAAGTTACTGGTAGTATTTCTCCTTCTAGTGAATTAGCTGAAGAACATAAAATTTTTGAACTTGAAACTGAACTTGTCGCTACTCCAACTTCAGGATTTTCTTCTCCAACTTCTAGTGGTCCTGGTTCACCCAGAGTAGGAAATATCATTACTCAAAATCTTCCTTCTGGCCTCATTTCTATTGAAGAACTTGTTAGTTTAGACGAAGATGTAACTCTTCCCGAAAACCAAACAACTTTAAATCTTAGGGAGCGTGAATCAATATTCTACAGTCCTTTTAGGAGTGACGCTTGGTATGTATCATTGACAAATTTTTTAGAAACCCCAGGTCTTACTTTTTCAACACCTCAAATTCCTTTTCATCCTACACCAAGAGGTTATTATCCTCCATCGATAATGTCAAGACAATCATCTATGTTTTCCCAATCACTAGAAACATTTTTATATGGTGGTCCTTCTGTTCCTTCAGGGTACCAGTCACTCACTGGTACTTTTTCAGGAGCATCTCCTCAACCAATTGAGCATAAGTTATCAATTGGTAATAATGGAACTGAATCGTTGAATGCAGAAGAAATCCTTAGGATGTCTGGTAGTATTCCAAATCCTCAACCTCAAGGTAGTCAGTTACCGCCTGGGGGGCAACCTCAAGGTAGTCAATTACTGCCTCGGGAGCAACCCCAAGGTAGTCAGTTACCACCTGGGGGGAAACCCTAAGGTAGTTAGTTACTACCTGGGGGGAAACCTCAAGGTAGTCAGTTACCACTTGGGGGCAACCTCAAGGTCAACCCCAGACTCAGTACATACCTCAAGGTCAACCCCAGTTTCAATACATACCTCAAGGTCAACCCGAGTTTTAGTATGTGCCTCAGGGTTAACAACCCCAAGGTCAGTACCCAACTCAAGGTTTCCAACAACCTTTTACTCAATCGTTTTTACAAGGAGTTGGAAATATACCGCTTAATTATCAACCCTATGTTCAACCAGGTTATGGTCCTCCATATGCACAAACTTTTATGGATCGATACCCCGGAATGAACATGGTGTGGGATCCGTCTCAAACTCAACAGACTATGCAACCTAATGTGCAATTATCAAGTCAACCTGGACAACCTTTGGTTTCTAGTCCAACCCAGCAACCTGTCCAACCTATTGTTCAAATCTCTGCACCTAGTTTAGTTCAACAACCTGGGCCTAACTCACCTCGAACTTCACCTCAAACTGTTGTTGCACTACTGCAGCTTCCGGTCAACCTACCACACCAGTTTTTGGAGTATTTGTAGCTCTAGTTTCTACTATTCCTGCATCAGTGCAAACTCCTTAACCCTCTTTACCATAGTCAGGACCTATAGTTCAGACTTCGGTCTAGATGCCTGCAAGACAAGCTGGTCCAAGTACAGTTGTCACAAGTCAATCGAAATTCACTTATAAACCCTACCAGGGATAGTATCAATTCGGTCCTAATGTAGAAAACCCAGTTTATCAGTATCAACTTTATCTTGGCTATACTTATCAACAGCCTCAACAACCCCAGTTTGGTCTGGTTAATCCTGGTTTCCCAGGAGTTTATAACACTCCTAATGCAATCCAATTCCAGGTTATCCTGGATATCCTCCTCCTATGGATGGTCTCGTTACTCAAGGTTTTCATGACCCTAACCATCAGTTACCATTTATTGCAACTTTGGATTTACTTGATTTGTCATGTCTCAGGAACAATCCGATTTACTATCTTCTGTATTGGCTGCAAATACTTAAGTTGCCTAGTGATATCCCAAAATTCGAGGGTAAGTCAGGAGAGGATCTTTCAAATCATGTTATGACTTATCACCTCTGGTGTGCATCTAATTCAATCATTGATGATTCAATTCAATTACGTCTTTTTCAATGAACTCTTATTGGTCTTGCTACCAAATGGTACATTGAGTTACCACGAGCCTCTTTTTATAATTTAATTCAGTTAGCCACTTCTTTCTTAACTCATTTTCAGTTGCCTGTCAGATATGAAAATGGCACAAAACTGTTAACTTCACTATAACAATCCACGTCCACATATATTTCTAATCATATTCATGATTGGTGATGTAGAAGGCATTTAGTGAAAGTTTTCATTCTAAATCAATATTAGCAGAATGGTTCGTTAAATCATTGTTACCTAAAATCACTGAAGATGTAGCTAAGTCAGGAGTTGTCACTAAAGAGCAAGTCATTACTCAGGCTCAATACCTTGACCTCGTTTATACGCAATCAGGTACTTTATTTGAAAAAATCCCTGATCTTTGAAAACACGGTTAAATAACTGCAACTCCTTCAAGGTCTCATGTCGATGATGGTATGATTGGTTTAGTTATACTAAAAGTAAGAAGAAATCTTCAAAGAATTCCTCTCTTATAATAACTTTACCTAATTCCTCAAAAAGAGATTCTTCCACTGAAATTTCTGCCGACATCCACGTCGTAGAATCATGTATGGCCAAATCAAAATCTGGTAGTAAAAAGACAGGGAAGAAGAAAACCAAAAAAACTCAAAAGAGAAAATGGATAAAAATAAATCTACTAACTAAAAACATAAACCTCACTATCCTTGTTTCATTTACGACGAGGATCATTTTACCAAAGACTGCCACATCGAGCAGAGGTTTCGAAAATAGTTAAAGGTTCTCAAATGCCTGCTGTCTTGAATGATCCTTTTCCTACTCAAGATAGTAAGATGGATGGTTCTTCCTCGAATGCCTCAGAAGAACCCATTATGATGATGTACCATTTCAGGATTGCGATGTGATCTTAAGATTATGGTAGTAAAACTCTTGTTGGTGGTAAAGAAGCAGAATCTTCTAATTAAACACATCAACTAAAACTCCTCCTGGTTCGGATCCACTACATATCGAGAAACCCAACCCTAACTTAGTAATCAAACCGCTTGCTAAAGGTATACTTTGTAAATTAGCTTTCAATCCACATGAGAGAGCTACCTAGAATTATAACATTGTTGAAGACTTAGCTATTTCCCTTTCAACAATGTCGGCTTTAGAATTGTTGCAATCGTGCCCAACACAACGTAAATTACTATTGTCTGCTATAGGAGTTGTTGATATCTAGGATTTTAACTTAATAATCTTCGATTTATAGAATAGTACACCCCGCCTACCTCATCAAATGGCTTTCCAGATTATAGTGTTAGTCAAAAATAGACCTTGCTTTCGGACTGTGATTGATGAAGGAGCTTCTACGTGTATTATGTCGATCTAGTGTTGGAGATAGCTTGGTTCTCCCACACTCAATCAGTCTCCAAAAATTATAAAGGCTTCTGATGGCCGAGGGTTCCATCCTTTTGGTATTTTGTAGGATTTACCTATAGGGGTCGAAGACAAAACCATAAATCTACATGTGGAAGTGGTTGATACCCCTCTAGATTACAACCTTCTCTTGGGTCGTAGTTGGTCTTATGCTATGACTGCTATTTTTTCATCGGTCTTTTGGCTTATCAAGTTTCCTTATAATGGAAAGATCATCAAGATAGACCAGCTGAATTATTTTTCATTTGACCCAACCTCTTCAGATAGTATTCAGGGTGTGAGTAAAACAACTATCCCTTACAAGGATGTTGGAGTAGGTTTGATTAAAGATTATGGTTTACTAGGAAATTTCTCCTTCCCTCCTCCTAATGTATCGCCTTATATTGCAACAATTCATATGATTTCATCGAGAACCTATTTCCTTTGATGATCCTTGGATCGTACCTCCCGATTCTAAGGTGGATTCATTTGGTGGCGCAATGCCTTTGAGTCCCTTTGAAATTACATATCAGGCTGTACAGTCTTTTTCTGATTCTTGTTCAAACGAAACTGATCCAATGAATGTGGTCCATGGGGAATCACTTTCGACGTCAAACTCAATTACAATAACACTTTCTGATCCTGTTCATACTGATGAGCAGATTCATGAACCTTTTTCTATTGATGATTTACCATGGGAAGATCTTCATCATCGATCTTCGTTTTTACCTGAGATTGATCATTTTGAAAATGATTTTTCATCTATTTTTACTACTGACTATGTCAAAAAACCACATAATCCATTGCAACATTCTGATTCTGAGTTAAACTTGGGAAATATCTCTCGAATGGTTAATATTGACATTTCAATTAAGCCCGGAATTATTGAAAACATTCATATAGGTGCTTCCTGTACGGACAATGAAATCCAAATTTATAAAGCCCTATTTCAAGAATTCTATGACGTGTTTACCTAGTCATATGAAGAAATGCCAGGAATCGTTCCATCAATTGTTGTCCATGAAAATAAAACATACCCGAATCTAAACCTCTTCGACAACGTTTACGTCAGATACATCCAAGAAAAGCTACTGCTATCAAAGCTGCAGTTGAGAAATTACTTCATGCAGGTTTCATTTATCCAATTCCTTTAACAGATTAGGTATCGAATATTGTTCCTGTTAATAAAAGACAAGGAATGATAAGAATATGTATCGACTATAGGGATATTAATCGAGCTTGTCCTAAAGAAAATTATCCAACCCCCTATCTCGATCAAATTATTGATGACTATGTCGGCAGTGAAATGTTCTCCTTTATGGATTGTTTTTCTGGTTACAATCAAATCAACATACTCCCTGCTGATCAACCTAAAACATCTTTCATTTGTCCATGGGGGACATTTGCTTATTGCAAATTACCCTTTGGATTGAAGAATGCTGGAGCAGCTTTTCAAAGGGCTATGTCTTATGAATTTCATGACATCAAGCACATTGTGCAGCCTTATCTCAATGATTTACTTGCCCATTCATTACGTAGAGCTGATCATCTCACTCATTTACGAGCCATCTTTATGAGATGTAGGCATTATAGAATTAGGCTAAATCCAAAAAAATGTGTATTCTACATAGAAATGGGTCGCTTACTGGGATTTGTCGTTTCAAAAGCCGACATTTGTGTCGATCCCTCAAAGGTTGAAGCTATCGTCAAATTACCTCCTCCTTCGACTCTTTGCCAACTCCAAAATTTGCAAGGGAAAGCAAACTTTTTATGTCGTTTCATTCCTAACTACGTCGAGATAATGAAATGTTTTACCAGGTTGTTGAAATAGAATACTCCATTCTTTTGGAATGAGATTGCTGATAAATCTTTTGCTGCACTTAAACACACATTAACCCATGCACCGTTACTGTATCCTCCCAACTACAACCAAGATTACTTTTTGTACCTCGCCGCTTCTCATTGCACCATTGGGATGCTTTTAGTTCAGGAAGATGAATTCAACAATGAACATGTTATTTACTATCTTAGTCACACTCTACATCCGACTGAGCTTAAATATTCACATGTGGAGAAATTGGCCTTGACCGTTGTTCAAGTTGTCCAAAGATTTCGTCACTACATCTTATTACGCAAAACCACAGTAATTTCTAACTGTAACCTTATGATGTATATATTGAACAAAGAATTGCTAGGGGGAAAGTATTCCAAATGGATAGTTATCCCGCAGGAATTTGACTTGGAATTTGAAAAATCAAAGGCAAAGAAATCTTTGGTTTTTGCTGAACTGATGTGTGATTTCATGCATACTGATACTGAAACTGTGGTGGAGCAGCCCATTGCGGATGAATCCTTGTTTCTTATCAGTACTCTTGACCCTTGGTATGGAGATATTATTGTTTATTTCCAAACCCAATCTTTTCAGCATGAAATCTCATGATCTCAGCGATGGAAAATACGTTTCCGATCCCAACAATACAATATTATTGGTGATACACTCTATCGTCGTGGGGCGGATTTAGTTTTCCGATGTTGTCTAACTCATGAAGAAGCTGAAAAGGTTTTGAATGACTGTCACTCTGGAGCATGTGGCGGTCATATGTCTGGGTATTCCATAGCCCAAAATAAATTGCGTGTTGGGTATTTCTGGCCATCCTTATTTAAATATTGTATCTATTCAATTCGGAAATGCCACAATTGTCAAATCTTTGATCGTAAAATGTGTGCTCCACTTGCTCCTCTCCACCCTATAATTTCTGTCGGTCCTTTCGCAAAGTGGGATATTGACTTTATTACATGTAACCCTCACTCAGTCGAGGTGTTAGAAAATTATATATTAGAGAGCAATGGAAAACATAGAATATTACAGAAATATAAACATAGAAAACACATAAAACTAGAGAGACACAGATATACATGGTTCACCCAGTTTGGGCTACATCCACCTCGAACATCCAGTCCTTCCTTTCTATTATCCAGAAAAATGAAGAGACACAACCTACAGTAGATCCGTTGTAATATCTTCTATTTTCTCTCACAATCTCACCTCTCTGTTTCTCGCTCAGAGAATAAACATCTATTACACAACCTCAAAAATACAATGCCCTCATACAAAGAGAGGGGTTGCCTTCTAGGGAAAAAAACCCTAAAATGAACATAAGTTCTACCATCAAATCATCCGCCTAATGAATGGCCCAGATTGACTAGAAATTACTATAATTTTATAAGGCAAGTTTACATCCATTTTTAGCTTCGAGGGCGCTGCCCCCGAAACCCCTGCCGGGGAACCGCTGGCCCCCAGACCCCCCAGCTGGGGGGGATCGCCCCCCCTGAACCCCTGCGGGGGGACAA
>APFE031276968.1:0-101080 GCA_000404065.3 Pinus taeda | reverse complement strand
CCCTGCATGGAGGGGTGTACAAACTTCCTGGGGTATACATCTGGCTAAAACAAAGACCTCTAAATAATCATGCTCCACATCCAACAATCTCCCACTTGGAGAATGATTGTAGCAACTCCACCGCTGCTTCATTTGTTGGACAATGACTCTTCTTTGGACCTGACTATTTCTCATCTTCATTGTCATCCTTGAAGACCAATTGAAACTAAGCATATTCTCAGTTTCTCTCTGGTTACAACTTTTGTTAGCATATCTGCAGGATTCTGGCTAATGTGTATCTTTTCCAGCTTCAACTCTCCATATTCCAACACTAATCATATGAAATGGTACTTGAGTTGTATGTGTTTAGTCCTGGAATGATATGCTGAGTTATTTTCAAGATGAATGACACTTTTTCTATCACTGTATAACACGCCCATATCATGCTCCTTACCCAATTCACCCATAAACTTTTGTAACCAAATCATTTCTTTACTAGCCTCTGTAGCAGCAACATACTTTGCTTCTATTGTTGAAAGTACAACAACACTTTGGATTTTTGAAACCCAACTGACAGTTGTTCCACCTATAGTAAATACATATCCTATAGTGCTCCTCCTATTATCTTTGTCACTTGCCATATCTCCATCAATATATCCCTGTAGAGAAATGTTTGAACCACCAAAGCATAATGCTTGATTTGTGGTACATTTCAAATATTTGAGATCCATTTCACTATTATCTAATGTTCCTTTCCTAGATTGTTCATGTACCTGCTTACAACTCCCACTACATGTGCAATATCAGGCCTTGTGCAAACCATTGCATACATTAAGCTTCCAATTGTTGATGCATATGGAACTTTAGACATATAATCCACATCTTCTTGAGTCTTTGGGCACATTTCCTTGCTAAGTTTGAAATGGCTAGCAAAAGGTGTACTAACTGGTTTTGCATTGTGCATGTTAAATCTTTCAACACCTTTTGTATGTCCTCATTCTGAGACAATGTTAATTTACGATTTTTCTTGTCTCTAGTTATTCTCATACCAAGGATTTGTTTTACAGCTCCCAAATCCTTCATTGCAAATGAATTTGCCAATTTTCTTTTGAGCACATTTATTTCCTGCATGTTAGACCCTGCAACGAGCTTGTCATCTACATACAATAACAATATTATATAGCTGCCATCAAATTGCTTTTTCAGATAAACACAATGATCATAGTGACATCTAGTATAACCTTGTTCAGACATAAACTTGTCAAATTTTAGATACCACTGCCTTGGAGCCTATTTTAAGCCATACAAGCTCTTCTTCAACCTGCACACTAGTTTCTCCTTCCCTTTTACCGCATATCCTTGTGGTTGTTGCATATATATCTCTTCCTCCAAATCCCCATGGAGAAAGACTGTCTTTACATATAACTGATCAAGATGCAAATCTTCAACTACTACTAGACTTAAAATAGTTTTGATTGAAGTCATTTTAACAACAGGAGAAAATATTTCATCAAAACCAATACCTTTCTTCTATGCAAACCCCTTTACCACAAGTCTAGCTTTGTACCTTTGTTTTCCTCCATCTTCTTCCTTCAACTTGTAAACCCATTTATTCTTCAATGTAGTTTCCTACAGGCAACCTAACTAAGTCCCAAGTCTGGTTATGCATTAAGGAGTCCATCATCTCTTCCATGGCTACCTCCCACTTCTTCCTACTTTCAACCTGCATTGCTTCTTCATAACATTCAGGTTCACCAGAATCAATCAATGATAAATAATATAATGAAGGATAGTATCGTTTAGGAGGTATACTTATCCTGGTAGATCTTCTAATACCAATTTCAGGTGTTTGGGGTGCCCGTTGCTATTGTGGTGGTTTTTGTTGTTGATTATTATTATTTTCACGCACCTTTACTTTTTCAGTGATTTCATCAAGAACTGCGTATTCCTTGTTTTCTTTTTCTTGTTTCTTTTCCTACAACTGATTCTTATACAAGACGTTATATTACATCTCTACTCCTAACGATTTTTTGATTTTCGTAATCATATAAACGATAACCAAAATCATTAATACCATATCCAATAAAGGTACATTTCTTTTACTTTGCCTCAAGCTTTGTTCTATTTTCTTTATTAATATGGACAAAGGCCTCACAACCAAAAGGCTTTAAAAAAGAGTAGTTTACCATTTTACCTATCCATGCTTCCTCTGGAACACCACCATCCAAGGAACTTGAAGGCCCTCTATTAATTAGATAAACAACAGTATCTACAACATTTGCCAAAAATTGTAAAGGCAATCCTACATGCAATATCATGCTCCTTGCATGCTTCATGATTGTTCTATTCATCTTTTTTGACACACCATTTTCTTGTGGTGTTCTTGGAACTGTCTTCTCTCTGCAAATTCGATGCTATGATAGTACCTATCAAACTCTTTGTTGTAATATTCACCTCCATTGTCTAATCTGAGACAGTTCAATTTCTTTCCTATCTCAATCTCAACCAAAGCTTTCCATTTCTTGAAAGTATCAAATACATCATATTTACTCTTAATACAATAAATCCAAGTTTTTCTAGTTGCATCATCAATAAAAGTAACATAATAACGAGAGCCACTGAGAGATGATACCTCAGCAAGTCCCCATACATCTGTATGCACAAGCTCTAATTTTTCACCCTTCTTTTCTTTTCCAACTCTAATAAATCTAACTCTCTTCTGCTTTCCATAAATGCAATTCTCACAGAAATCCAAATCAACATTCTTCAAACCTGGCAACAAATTCCTTGAGTGAAGAATCTTCATCCCCTTCTCACTCATGTGTCCGAGCCTATGATGCCATAATGCTGCATCTGCTCCTTTGGAAGTTAAATCATTAACAAAGTTAAAAATACCATTGCATAAATACAATGTACCAACCTTTTTTCCTTTTGCTATTACCAGGGCTCCTTTGGTGACCTTCCAAGCTTTATCTGTGAAAGTTGTCACACAACCTTCACTACCTAACTGCCCCTTTGAAATTATATTTTTCTCCAGATCTAGAACATGCCTTACCTCCTTTAGTAACCACTGGTTTCCATTATGTTCTTTTTACAAGAACCTTACCCATTCCAACAATTTTATAGGGTTTATCGTCACCCAAACAGACTTGTACAAAATCTCCTTGAACATAGTCATGAAAATATTTCTTATCAGGTGTGGCATGGAATGAGGCCCTGAATCTACCACCTAGGAATCAGTAATATTTTCGAAAGAAAGAATCAAAGCATCTTGTAACACCTCACCTGTCACATTTGCTTCATGATTGTTTTCTTACTGTGCATCTCCTTCTTTTCCCTTCTAAGATCTACAGTCTTTCTTTAGGTGTCCTCTCTTTCCGCATTTCCAGTACACTATCCTCGATCTAGACTTGAATCTGCCTTTCCTTGATTTACTACAATATCCTGAGCTCTTTCCTCTTTCCATTTTTCTTCCCCTAGAATCTACACTCAAAGCATTACCCGATGTATCATCAGATATTTTCTATCGCAATTCCTTGCTAAGGATAGCACCAAAAACATCATCAAACTTGAAAGTACTATATCCAGACACAAAGTTATTAATGGCCATTACTAAACCATTCCAACTTTCTGGCAATGAGAACAAGAATAAAAAAGCTCTAACGTCATCATCAAAGTTTACCCCTACATAATATAACTGACTTGTAACAATATTAAAATAATTTAAATGGTCTGCAATAGATCCACCTTCTGACATCTTCATACTAATTAACTATTTCATAAGAAATACGTTGTTTGAGACTGAGGGTTTTTCATATAGTTTCTCCAACACCTTAATCAAACCCTTTGTCATTTTTTCCTTCGAAATGTTGAAGGCGACTGACGTTGCAAGGCACAACCATACTATTCCGAGTGCCTTTCTATCGAGAAGGTTCCATTCTTCATCTGTCATACCCATCGACATCTTTGTTTTTTCACCCAATGGTAGGTACAGATCTTTCTGATACAGATAATCTTCCATCTACATCTTCCATAATGAGAAGTTTTGGCCGTTAAATTTCTTGACCCTAAACTTACCATCTTCTGCCATTGCTCCCACTCGAACCAAGAACCCTTCTTTCCTGCGAGTTTATCAGCCAAATAGACCTTCCGCTCTGATACCAGTTGTTAGAAAATTATATATTAGAGAGAAATGGAACACATAGAATATTTCATAAATATAAACATAGAAAACGCATAAAACCAGAGAGACACAGATATACGTGGTTCACCCAGTTTGGGCTACGTCCACCCCAAACAGCCAATCCTTCCTTTCTATTATCTAGAAAAATGAAGAGACACAACCTACAGTAGATTCGCTGTAATATCTTCTATTTTCTCTCATAGCGTCACCTCTCTGTTTCTCGCTCAGAGAATACACATCTATTACACAACCTCAAAAATACAATGCCCTCATACAAAGAGAGGGGTTGCCTTCCAGGGAAAAAAACCCTAAACTAAACATAAGTTCTACCATTTGATCATCCATCTAATGAACGACCCAAATTGGCTAGAAATTACTATACTTTTATAAGGCAATTTTACATCTGTTTTTAGCTTCAAGGGCACTGCCCCTGAAAACCCGGCTGGGGGATCGTTGGCCCCCGGACCCCCCAGCCGGGGTGGACAAGTCCCCCCTACGTGGAGGGGTGTACAAACTTCCTGGGGTATACATCCAGCTAAAACAAAGACCTCTAAATAATCATTCTCCACACCCAACACGGGGGTATGCATATATTATCCTAGCGGTAGATTATTTTACTAAGTGGGCTAAGGCGATGCCTACATTTTTGGAAGATGGAAAGACTGCTGCAAAATTCGTATGAAATCATATAATTTCTATATTCAGTGTTCCTCAAGCTATTATTACTGATAAAGGAAGTCACTTTCTAAATATCATGATGACTGAACTGACAGATCAACTTGGCCTGTGCCACGATAGTTCTAATCCATATTACCCACATACTAATGGTCTGGTTGAAGCTATCAATAAAGTTTTAGTCACTATGATATAATGAATCATTGGTATTCATAAGTCAAATTGGCATACCATGCTATTTTCAGCACTTTGGGCATATCAGACCTTAGTAAAAACATCAACGGGTTTCACTCCTTTTCAACTGGTCTACGGTCTGGAAGTAGTGGTACCTATTGAATGTGAAATTCCATCATTACAATTAGCCATAGAATTACTCCCAGCTACTTCTGTAGAGGAAAAACATTTTTTTTACTTAGCTTAGCTAGATGAGAATTGACGCACTACTGCAATAGCAAACGAGACTCATGCGAAACGAATAAAAGCTCAGTACGACCGAAATGTTACACCTTGTAATTTTTCAGAAGGAGACCTAGTTTTACTATATGATCAAGCAAACAATAAGCTAGGGGTTAGAAAATTTGTATCTATGTGGCAAGGTCCTTATATTGCTAATCAAAAGCTGGCAAAACGGGCTTATGAATTGATAGATTTTGACGGTGTCTCTTTGGGTAAACCCATAAATGGAATTTATTTGAAGAGATATTATGCTTAAATTCTAGGTGGAGATTTTTTTTTAGATTAGTTTCTTTACATCTGGTGTGTTTTAGATTAGAAAAGTGTGCATGGTTTAGAGAGTTCCCTTATCATTATTCCTGCTTATCTCGATTTTACTCTTGATATTGCAGATGTCGACGCGTCTTCAAACATATATTGGTTTTGCTGATGGTGCTTTTCATAATACACGGAACATTTTTTCCACAACTTGAGTTATCTATTCACCCTCTGATGAGTTAGTATCTATGCATGGGGTAAGCCTCAGTCAAACAACGAATAATATTGCAGAGTATAGTGCAGTGATTGAGTTATTATCTGACTCCATCTCATTTGGGATTCGGAGTTTGATTGTTAGGTTGGATTCTGAACTCGTTGTATTACAACTTAACAGGGTTTATGCCATTAGAAATCCAATGTTATTAATATTATTTTTGAGAGTTCATCTCTTGGAATGTTAATTTGATTACATTGAATATCAACATATTCCAAGACATTTAAATACATTAGCAGATGCAGTTGCTTCTCGTATGATAAATAGACATTTGCAATAATCAAAATAGTAACTTTAAAAACTTTCAATAACACATTACACGAGATAGCCGGTAATAATGATATATCATAGCATAGAAGAAGTGTGTCAAAATATACATCATTTTCGAACATAGGTTGAAAAACACCTTACGATTGGCAAAAATGATAATACAAAAAGGACAAAAATGTCATGTGAGTCTACAAAATCGATCATCCTATCCCTAGTGATGATTATGATAAGAAACCATTGCTCGGGCCACCCTACATAGGAACCTCCTAAAAGGTCCTCGTACCCTAATCACATATCTTTGTAACCTAAGTGGAATATCATCTATGCCCATCTCTAGAATATCTACTGTCAAGCGCTCTAGATGATGCTCCAAGTCAGTTAGGATCTCTGCTGATTGGTCCTGTGGGGCCGGTACTGTTGCAGCTAGGTGTTCCCTCTCATAAGACTAGAGAGCGACTAGTCATCGTGGACCCACATCTACATTTAAAATTTTTGATTGTCAGTTTTGGATGATTTAAAATAAAATAAAAAATTAATTAAAACTTCGAAAGTGTTGAAAATGATTTTTACCTGAATCATCCCATTGCTCTCCTGGTAGAAGAGTCATGTCTAGGTCACCACGATAATCCATCCTAACATATGGAAAATCCTGAATCACAAAAAGTTGGTTGTTCAACCAATGAAAATACTCAGGCGAAAATCGAACAACCTCTGAGCCCTCATTAGGGTGACAGGGCATCAAAGCAATCCAATGCATTATCCTAGGCTCTTGAGGAAGACGAACATCAACAAGAATATGTTGCGGGGCTAACATGGGGATCCTCTCTAGAGCAAAGTTGACAATGATAAAACCGTATCCAAAGTTTTTCAACTGTCCATTCTTTGCTCTGGTTATTTGGCCTTTCATATTTTCCAACACAACCTCGTACTAGTTGAATATGGTACCTCGATAATAGTCTACAGGAATTTGCATCTGGGATCTAGTAGCCACATGTAATGTTGCACTCCCGCATAGCTTGGTAACAATGAATGTAATAAACTTAAGTTTAGGACGGTTTATAGTTTTAATATCAATCCATTTATCATTTGTTTGATCATTGCAAAACTCCAATCAAAGACTAGCGACAGATTGGCCACTTGACCTAGTCCCAAAAAGAGATAATTGTTCGCCTCTCTTGGGCAAATCAGTCAAAAAATATATGTCCTCTAGCTCGATTTCGAGCTGGTGGTCACCAATCACGAAACACTGGTCCTGTATGTTCCATCTATTTACCAGCTATTGCAAGAGGTCTACTTGGGCCCTCATGCCCTGTATGGCCTAGAACTTAAATAGTCTGCATGCTCTCAATGCCTACAATGTGGGTAGATGATTTATTGTGGCAAGATCCACATCCTCATGCTCGTGTTCTCACCAAATAAGCATTTCTAGTGTCCTATAATGCAAAAAAGACATATTAGAACAATTTAGTTCGAAAAATTTTGTGCAAAAAATGGAAAAATTTAAGTTTTTTAAATCCATTTCGTGGGTTCCACACATGCTGCTTAGAAACAGTGTGTAGGTATGCACACGTTGTAAGCAATAGGTGTGGACCCATGAATTTTTTCTTTACAGAAAAAAGTCAGGGTTCGCAGGGGCTGCATGATGCACCTGCAAACCCCCGTGAGCGATTTTATAAACCAATTTCTCCTCCAAAAATCAAATTTAAAGCCTAAAAATGAAATGTAAATGGATGAAATGCAAGATAAGGAGGATGTGGATTACCTGGAGCTGATGGTTTTCGATTCCAATGGACGGATTTTCTAGAATATTCACAGGAACTTTCTTACCCAAAAGCTCTCACTTCTCACTCTGAACTCAAATGGTAAAAATGAAGTTAGAAAAGCCCTTTCTATAAGTTTTTTCGAATAAACGAATTTTTCATTTATTTATTTTTCACTTTAAAAAGGTAAATTTTTGAATATAATTTTATTTATCTTAAATAGGTATGATTAATGTTTTGAGTTTTTGTGCAAAATATTGGATTTTTTAGGAAAATTGATCATTTTTCAACAAAGAGCATACTTTTATCACTTTTTCGGACTCTTTCAAAATTTACGAAAAAGCAAAACATTGAAGTCCTCTTTAAGCCCTTTTATGACTCGTAAAATATGAAAATATTGTCGAGTTTTTCCCTTTTTAACTCGTTAAACGGAATTAAAAGGGTGGTCCACTTATAGCTCTTTTCTGACCATATAAACATGAAAATATCGCCGAACTTTTGTCGTTTCAAGTTCGATATTGGTTATAAAATGACGTGTCTTCGATCACTTCTTTACTTTTTGGATCGGGGCCACTAATTATGAAAAGTACTCCTTGATCGTAATGGTCAAGTGGTTCTCTCGAGTATTATTTTATACCTTTTCAGGCTCGAGGGACAAAAATTTACGAAAAAGGACCCCCATGGAGTTTTCTTAAGTTTTTCTTCTGACTCCCTAAAATTGAAAAACACCAAGGTTTCCTATACTGGACTCGTTAAAATTTAACAATAAAGGACTTGTTCAATTTTAAACAGGAACGAACCGCTCCTTCTTAGGGTTCAAATTTTAAAATAAGTTGGACTCATCCTAAGGATGAGCTTATAAACAAGCAAATGTTATCCTCCTCAAGCTTGTCAAACATAAAGAGATACTTGCCAAAAATGGTGGGGGAAAAGAGAGAAAAATGAACCTGTTTGTTACACTTTATTTTTTGGAAAAGTCGTTAACCACTCTTGAACGCAACACTTTTGTTCACCTGGCTTGGGAAATCCTTTGCCTAACAACTAATCAAATCATATTAAAAGTCTTCAGCCAGTTTTTGGGTATTAGCTTCAGGTCAATTGTCACCTTACCATCTACAGTATCATTACGTGTTCAAGAGATCAGTTCAAACAAACCATTCATCTGCAAAATATCTGTCATCCATTTTGACCATCCTTGAGTCAGTCCTTGTCGATATATTTCTTAAAAACTTTATCTATGATTTCATGTTGTGGGCTTGCCTATGACAGATAGCTTTCTATTAACATCAGCTCATTATCTAGGAAGTTGATCTAGAAATCGTCAGTACCTTGAAATATACATACCCTAATGGCAGATTTCTCACCTTCGATGATAGGTTGCATCATTGGCCTTCGATCAAAGAATTCTATGACATGTTCAACTTCGACTCATTTATTCACATTTCATGGATTGTACTGAGTAATTTGAGGTCCATTAACATTACTGGTGGTTTCTCTCACACTTGTTAACATTTCACATCATTGACTAGTAATCAAGTGGTTTCTACCATGTTCGACTTTGACACATTCATTCACATGGATAGAATCATACCAGTTCGGGAAGTAGAAATCAAGACCTTGGATCTAGTTTCTACCATCCAGGCTACGAGGAATTTTGTTATTCATTATATAGTGGACTATTCATAAATAGATGGCTACACCCATACTGTGTCTACACATGTCTATACTCTTGATGTATTACAAAATCATTCCTATATCAGAACAGTTTAATCAGTTTTCTAGTTAGTTTTGATCTGAGTATGGGAATGCCTACCTCAGTAATGATATGTCTACATATATATATTTTGAATTGAATGTTTTTACAGGTTCCAGCAGGGGTGTCCACAGGATGATCCTTGAAATGATAAAGTACTTTACTCTTCATAAATGACAGACTCTATCTTCATCTATTATAGACTTCACACTTTAGGGGGAAATATGTTGCACTAAAAGTTGTCACCTTGACATTCTGCAATCTGTGTGAGTCCATTATCACTCATACTTTTCTCCTTTGCAAGTATTGAGCCTCAGTTCCTCATATCAAGCCTTGAAAATAAGAAAAATCCCTCAAAAGTCTCTAAAACATTGGTTCTGCACCTTCTCTTTGCATTACTTATGGTCCCGCACCTAATGGTCATGTCTCCTGTGCACCTAATTGCTCTATCTATGTGTTATGGGTGTGGACCCCTGTAAAAGTTAAAAAGGCATGAGTATATTCTAAAAAGTCACTTTTAGGCATTTCTAGAAGCTTCTGGAAGGAATATTGAGGTGGCAAGTTCACTGTCTTAAGGTTCATGCATCCCATACCTTAAGGAGCTAACCCCTTGATGTGAGGAGCTTATCCCTTTGAAGGAGGATTCTATCCCTTCATAGGTGGGCCTGTAACCTCCTCCCCTGCACTATAAAATGAAGCATTGGGCTGGTTATTGGGGAGGTTAGAAGCTGAATATTTTTGAGGTGAAAGGTTGTTGGAACTTAGTCTTCTTAGTTGAGTTTTTATGAGGAGAGATTACATACCTCCATGATATCATTTCAAAGAGTGCAAGGCTTGTCAAAGTAAAGGAAATTCTTGTTTCGGACCCTAGGAAGAGCTTGTTCAACATCAAGGCTAAAAATGTTGTAAGTTTCTTCTACTTCAAAGTTAATACAAACAAGTTTGTTTTTCTCAATAAGATGTTGCTTCATGGTTTATTTTATGGATTCCTTGATCACCATAATAGACATGATTTATGATATTTTCTATGCAGTTTCTATTTAATGTTTTCTTGTTTGTGATTGCAAGTCCTCAAAGGTAACCCTTTCAAACGATTGAAGGATGGCTACTACGAAAAAGCATTGGATCTAAGGTAGGGTCTTAACACCCCTATAGTATTTATTTATAAATCGCATATGTCTAGAGAAAGGTAGTTTTGTTTGTCTATTTGTTGCTAGACTATCTTTTGATACTAGGGAGATTGGTCTTGTCTGCAAGATCAATTTATCCGGCCAACGAATTGGCAACTCCGCTGGGGAGCTAAATTTGGTTTTTGGTTTTCCTTTGTCTTTGACTTGAGAAATTTGTTTTCATTTTTGGTTTTTGACTGATGTATGTTGGCTTGGTTAGTTTTTAGAATCTAGATTATTTTTTGTTTTTTTTTTTTAAGTTTTCATGGGACTGCACTTTCTCTTTACAAACAGTGCAGGCATCTCTTCACTTTTCCTTTAGTAAACAGAGCGGGACCGCACTTGGTTCTTCTCGAAGCCTGCGAACCCTGTAAATTGTTTTGAAAAACCTAAAATATTTTCTTCTAGTTAAGTTTAGGTTTCATTTAGAGTTTTTAGTGTCTACCCAGATCCGTATTTTTCCTATCCAAAATATCTTGTGAGTGAGTTCCGATGGTATTTTTGTTTTAGATGATTTTCTAGAAGTTTTTCATGCCTGGAGTGGTTTTCACTTGGTCTCTGTAGTGACTCAAAGATCAGAATCTTGAGAAACCTTAGATCACCTTGGTGTCTTTTTGTCTTCTTGATGAGTCTGACTTGGTTGTGAAATCTGTCCTTCGCAAGAAATAGATTTATTTTTCTCCTTGCAAATCTTTGAACAAGATTTGTTATAAGTTTTGAATTTCATTTTTAAAAAAGAAAACATATCTGGATGTTTTTGGTTGATTTGTTATTCTGAACAAATGAATCCTTAGTTTACTAAACAACTAAGTAAAACATCCTCAAAAAGAATTGAAGCTTTTTATTTCAATTTAGGTTTTTAAAAGTTTTTAGATCTCAAGCTTAGTTTTTGTAGTTTTGAGTGTTTTCTAGAACTTGTAGATCTCTTTTGAAGCAAATTGTTTTTTTAGTTTCGAGTTTTGAAAAAAGAAAAAGATTTTTTGTGAGCATTAATTAGTAGTCTTGTTTTGAGTTTTTATTGAAAAAGACAATAAGATTTTCTTTTTATATCCATGTTGAAAGAAAGAATTGTTTCTTGAATAATTGCATTCTCAAACTCTTTCTTTTAGCTAGAATTTGATTGAAAGAAAAATGAATTGCTTATCATTTTAGGTGCATATTTTTAGTGTTTTTGTAGTCGAGTCTTCACACCATCAAAATTTCATTTCCATACCTATTGACTTAAAGAACAACCCATAAAAAAAATGCTTAATTAAAATTGATCTAGTAATCTTTTCTATTTCTAGGGATCTTATCACCAATATAGCTTAGGCTAGTCTTGGAGTAGGGAGTAATTAACTCTCCAAGATAGTTAAAACAAACAAGTAGCTACATCTTGCGGTAGGAAATAAATCCAATTGTAATTGATACATTCTTGGAAGCTTCTCTTAAAGGAGTCAATCACGAGATCATGTCCGAACCTTTGAGACAATCAACTCTGTTTCATTGGGAAAGATAGAAGATTTGCGTGTATTATAAACGGTAAACCTCAGATTAACCATTGTCGACGAGCCTGGGGTCACTTGTTGGTAAACATCAAATTGATCATGTCGAGGAGCCTTCAAGGGGATTGAGATTTGTTACTCTGCCCTTGCGCGTAGATTAGATTGTAGACTATTCCCCTAGTTGTATTTGTTGTTGTTGTTAACCTTAGTGTCCATAAACTTAAAATTATTTCCTAAGGTGACGGTGAGGGACGGGTCTCACTCTACCTGGAGTAGACATCAACTAGACTCACTTGGAATCTTTCGGGGGCTCTCTTCACTCGAAATGGTTTTGTGAAGAAACTTTTGCTAGTCTGCTTCATTAAGCAGGTTGTTAGGGTAACTGTTCCAACCCGCCTTTCTGTATTAAACTTCTACAACGTTGGATTTCATCACCAACTAGTGTTTTTAGTACGCGAAGTTATTATTTGTGTATGGTTTGAACTCTTAGATTTTTTAGGCATGTGATTTAGTTGTAAGTTTCTTTAGAGACTTTAGGTGGTTTTATGGAAATTTTGTTTGTTTGCATGTGATTAATTAAATATTTAATTGTGGTTGAATTACTGAGACAATCTCGTAGACTTAAGGAGAAACCTCATGAGTACACACCAAGTCATCTTAAAGGGCTACGAGCTCTTGTATCACCTTGTGACAGTAGATTTGGATCACTAGAAGCTGGAGAGTCATCTTTAATTGTTCATCCTGATTATCAAATACAAAAAACAGAGTATATTCAAGAGCCAATTTCATTTTCCGAAGTTACTAGTAGTATTTCTCCTTCCAGTTAATTAGCTGAAGAACCTAAAATTTCTGAACCTGAAACTGAACCTGGTGCTACTCCAACTTCAGGATTTGCTTCTCCAACTTCTAGTGATCCTGGTTCACCTAGAGTAGAAAATATAATTACTCAAAATCTTCCTTTTGGCTTAATTTCTATTGAAGAACTTGTTAGTCTAGACGAAGACGTAACTCTTCTCAAAAACCAACCATCTTTAAATCTTAGGGAGCGTGAATCAATATTCTATAGTCCTTTTAGGAGTGATGCTTGGTATGTATCATTAATAATTTTTTTAGAAAACCCGGGTCTTAGTTTTTCACCACCTCAAATTCCTTTTCATCCTACACCAAGAGGTTATTATCCTCCATCGATCATGTCAAGACAGTCATCTATGTTTTTCCAATCACTGGAAACATTTTTATATGGCGGTCCTTCTATTTCTTTCAGGGTACCAGTCACTCACTAGTACTTTTTCAGGAGCATCTCCTCAAACAATTGAGCATGAGTTATCAACTGGTAATAATGGAACTCAAATGTTGAACATAGGAGAAATCCTTATGATGTCTAGTAGTATTCCAAATTCTCAACCTCAAGGTAGTCAGTTACCGCCTGGGGGGCAACCTCAAGGTAGTCAATTATCACCTGGGGTGCAACCCCAAGGTAGTCAGTTACTACCTGGGGGCAACCCCAAGGTAGTTAGTTACTGCTTGGGGGGAAACCTCAAGGTAGTCAGTTATTGCCTGGGGGGAAACCTTCAGGACAGTACATACCTCAAGGTCAACCCCAAACTCAGTACATACCTTAAGGTCAACCCCAATTGCAATACACACCTCAAGGTCAACCCCAATTTCATTACGTGCCTCAGGGTTATCAACCCCAAGGTCAGTACCCAACTCAGGGTTTCCAACCACCTTTTGCTCAATCGTTTTTATAAGAAGATGGAAATATATTGCTTAATTATCAGCCCTACATTCAACCAAGTTATGGTCCTCCATATGCACATCCTTTTATGGGTCCATAACTCGGAATGAATATGGTGTGGAATCCATCTCAAACTCAACAGACTATGCAAGCTAATGTGCATTTATCAAGTCAACCTGGAAAACCTTTGGTTCCTGTTCCAACCTAGCAACCTGTCCAACCTATTGTTCAAACCTCTACACCTTGTTTAGTTCAGCAGCCTGGGCCTAGCTCACCTCGAACTCCACCTCAAACTGCTGCTGCAACAACTACAGGTTCTGTTCAACCTACCACACTCATTTTTGGAGTATCTGTAGCTCTAGTTTCTACTATTCCTGCATTAGTGCAAACTCCTCAAGCCTCTTTACCATATTCAGGACCTACAGTTTAGACTTTGGTCCAGATGCCTGCAAGACAAGCTGGTCAAGTACGGTTGTCACAAGTCAACCACAATTCACTTATCAACCATACCAGGGATAGTATCAATTTGGTCCTACTATACAAAACCCAATTTATCAGTATCAACCATATCTTGGCTATAGTTATCAATAGCCTCAACAACCCCAGTTTGGTCCGATTAATCCTGGTTTCCCAGGAAGTTATAACATTTTTAATGCAAATCCAATTCTAGGTTATCCTGGATATCCTCCTCCTGGGGCTGGTCTTGTTACTCAAGGTTTTTGCGACCCTAACCGTCAATTACTATTTATTGCAACTTTGGATTTACCTGATTTGTCATGCCTTATGAACGATCCAATTTACTATCTTTCGTATTGGCCACCAATGCCTAATAAGTTTCCCAATGATATCTCAAAATTCGAGGGTAATTCAGGAGAGAATCCGTCAAATCATGTTATGACTTATCATGTCTTGTGTGCATCTAATTCAATCACTGATGATTCAATTCGATTACGTCTTTTTCAACGAACTTTTATTGGTCTTACTGCCAAATGGTACATTGAGTTACCACGAGCCTCTTTTTATAATTTCAGTCAGTTAGCCACTTCTTTCTTAACTCATTTTCAGTTGTCTATCAGATACGACAATGGCAAGGAACTATTAACTTCACTGAAACAATCCACGTCCACATATGTTTATGATCATATTCATGAATGGCGACGTAGAAGGTGTTTAGTGAAAGTTTTCATTCCGGATCAAATTTTAGTGGAATGGTTCGTTAAATCATTGTTATCTAAAACCACTAAAGATGTAGCTAAGGCAAGAGTTGTCACTGAAGAGGAAGTCATTGCTCAGGCTCAGTACCTTGACCTCATTTATACGCAGTCAGGTACTTTACATGAAAAAATCCCTGATCTTCCAAAACACGGTCAAATAATTGCAGCTCCTTAAGGGTCTCATGCCACTAATGGTATGATTGGTTCAGTTAGTACTAAAAGTAAGAAGAAATCTTCAAAGAATTCTTCACCTATAATAACTTTACCTGATTCCTCGAAAGGAGATTCTTCCGTTGAAATTTATGCCAACATCCACGTCATAGAATCATCTATGACCACATCAAAATCTAGTAGTAAAAAGAAGGGGAAGAAGAAAAAAAAAACAAAACTCAAAAGAGAAAACGGATAAAAATGAATCTACTAATGAAAAACATAAACCCCGCTATCCTTATTTCATTTGTGACGAGGATCATTTTACCAAAGACTACCCACATCGAGCAGAGGTTTCAAAAATTGTTAAAGGTTCTCAAATGCCTATTGTCTTGAAGGATCCTTTTCCTACTCAATATAGTAATATAGTTGGTTCTTCCTTGAATGCCTCAGAAAAACCCATTATGATGATGTCTCATGTCAGGACTGTGATGCGATCAAAAGATTATGGTAGTAAAAATCCAGTTGGTGGTAAAGAAGCAGAATCTTCTAATTCAAACACATCAACTACAACTCCTCCTGGTTCTAATCCGCTATAGATTGAGAAACCCAACTATGACTTAGTAATCAAACCACCTGCTAAAGGTATACTTCACAAATCAGCTTTCAATCCATATGCGAGAGCTACTCAGAATTATAACATTGTTGAAGACTTAGCTATTTCCCTTTCAGCAATGTTGGCTTTGGAAGTGATGCAATTGTGCCCAACACAACGTAAATTACTATTTTCTGCTATAGGAGCTGTTGATATTCGGGATTTGAACCTAATAATCTTCAATTTAGAGAATAGTACACCCCACCTACCTCATTAAATGGCTTTCCAGATTCCAATGTTAGTCAAATACAAACCTTGCTTTCAGACTATGATTGATGAAGGAGCTTCTACATGTATTATGTCAATCTAGTGTTGGATATCACTTGGTTCTCCCACACTCAATCAGTATCTGACAATTCTAAAGGCTTTTGATGGCGAAGAGTTCCATCCTTTTGGTATTTTGTAGGATGTACCTATAGGGTTCGAAGGCAAAACATAAATCTAGATGTGGAACTAGTTGATGCCCTTCTAGATTACAACCTTCTCCTGGGTCACAGTTGGTCTTATGCTATGACTGCTATTGTTTCAATGGTCTTTCAGCTTATCAAGTTTCCTTATAATAGAAAGATCGTCACGATAGACCAGCTGACTTATTTCTCATCTGACCCAGCCTCTTCAGATAGTATTCAGCACGTTGGTAAAACAACTATCCCTTACAAGGATGTTGGGGTAGGTTTGATTAAAGATTCTGGTTTACTAGGAATTTTTTCCTTCCATCCTCCTAAAGTATGGCCTTCTATTGCAACTATTCATATGATTTCATCGAGCACTATTTCCTTTGATGATCCTTGGATTGTACCTTCTGATTCTAAGGTGGATTCATTTGGTGGAGCGATGCCTTTGAGTCCCTTTGAAATTGCATATCAAGTTGTACAATCGTTTTTTGATTCTTGTTCAACCGAAACTGATCCAATGAATGTGGTCCATGGGGAATCACTTTTGATGTCAACCTCAGCTACAATAACACTTTCTGATTCTATTCATATTGATGAGTAGATTCGTGAACTTTTGTTTGTTGATGATTTACCATGGGAAGATCTTCATCATCGATCTTCATTTTTACCTGAGATTGATCATTTTGAAAATGATTTTTTATCTATTTTTTACTATTGACTATGTCAAAAAACCACAAAATCCATTGCAACATTCTGATTCTGAGTTAAATTTGGGAAATATCTCTCGAACGGTTCTTATTAACATTTTAGTTAAGCTCAGAATTATTGAAAAAATTCATATAGGTGCTTCTTGTACAGACAATGAAATCCAAATTTATAAAGCCCTATTTCAAGAATTCCATGACATGTTTGCCTAGTCATATGAAGAAATGCCTAGAATCGATCCATCAATTGTTGTCCATGAAATTAAAACATACCAGGATGCTAAACCTGTCTGACAATGTTTACGTCAGATACATCCAAGAAAAGCTATTGCTATCAAAGTTGAAGTTGAGAAATTACTTCATGCAAGTTTTATTTATCCAATTCTTTTAACAGATTGGGTATCGAATATTGTTCCTGTTAATAAAAAGCAAGGAACGATAAGAATATGTATCGACTATAGGGATATTAATCGAGCGTGTCCTAAAGACAATTATCAAACCCCCTATATCGATCAAATTATTGATGACTGTGCGGCAGTGAAATTTTCTCCTTTATGGATGGTTTTTCCGGTTACAATCAAATCAACATACTCCCTGCTGATCAACCTAAAATAGCTTTCATTTGTCCATGAGGGACATTTTCTTACTACAAATTACCCTTTGGATTGAGGAACACTGGAGAAACTTTTCAAAGGGCTATGTCTTATGCATTTCATGACATTAAGCACATTGTGTAGCCTTATCTTGATTATTTACCTACCCATTCATTACGTAGAGCTGATAATCTCACTCATTTATGAGCTATCTTTATGAGATGTAGGCATTATCGAATTAGGCTGAATCCACATAAATGTGTATTCTGCATAGAAACGGGTCGCTTACTAGGATTTGTCGTTTCAAAATCCAAAATTTGTGTCGATCCCTCGAAGGTTGAAGCTATCGTCAAATTACCTCCTCCTTCAACTCTTCGCCAACTCCAAAGTTTGCAAGGGAAAGCAAACTTTTTATGTCGTTTCATTCCTAACTATGCTGAGATAATGAAAGGTTTTACCAGGTTGTTGAAACAGAATACTCCATTCTTTTGGGATGAGATTACTGATAAATCTTTTGATGCACTTAAACACGCGTTAACCCATGCACCGTTGCTGCATCCTCCCAACTACAACCAGGATTACTTTTTGTACCTCGCTGCTTCTCAGTCCACCATTGGGATGGTTTTAGTTCAGGAAGATGAATTCAACAATGAACATGTGATTTACTATCTTAGTCACACTCTGCATCCAACTGAGATAAATATTCGCATGTGGAGAAATTGGCCTTGGCAGCTATTCAAGTTGTCCAAAGATTTCGTCACTACATCTTATTATGCAAAACCACGGTAATTTCTGACTGTAACCCTATGATGTATATCTTGACCAATCAATTTCTAAGGGGCAAGTATTCCAAATGGATAGTTATCCTGCTGGAATTTGACTTGGAATTTGAAAAATCCAAGGTAAAGAAATCTTTGGTTTTTGCTAAAATGATGTGTGATTTCCCGCATACTGATACTGAAACTGTGGTGAAGTAGCCCATTGCAGATGAATCTTTCTTTCTTATCAGTACTCTTGACCCTTGGTATGGAGATATTATTTTTTATCTCCAAACCCAATCTTTTCAGCCTGAAATCTCATAATCTCAGCGACGGAAAATACATTTCCAATCACAATAATACAATATTATTAGTGATACACTCTATCGTCATGGAGCGGATTTGGTTTTCTGACTTTGTCTAACTCATGAAGAAGCTGAAAAGGTTGTGAATGACTGTCACTCTCGAGCATGTGGTGATCATATGTTTGGGTATGCCACAACCCAAAAGATATTGCCTACTGGGTACTTCTGGCCATCCTTATTTAAAGATTGTATCTATGCAATCCGGAAATGCCACAATTGTCAAATATTTGATCATAAAATACATTCTCCACCTACTCCTCTCCACCCTATAATTGTTTTCGGTCCTTTCGCAAAGTGGGATATTGACTTTATTACATGTAACCCTCACTCGGCTAGGGGGCATGCGTATATTATCCTTGTGGTAGATTATTTTACTAAGTGGGCTGAGGCGATGCCTACATTTTTGGCAGATGGCAAGACTGCTGCAACTTTCGTATTCAAACATATAATTGCTAGATTCGGTGTTGCTCAAGCTATTATTACTAATCATGGAAGTCACTTTCGAAATATCATGATGACTGAATTGATAGATCAACTTGGCCTGCGCCATGATATTTCTACTCCATATTACCCGCAGGCTAATGGTCTGGTTGAAGCTATCAATAAAGTTTTAGTTACTATGATCCAATGAATCATTGGTATTCATAAGTTGAATTGGCATACCATGCAATTTTCAGCACTTTTGGCATACAGACCTCAGTAAAAACATCAATGGATTTCACTCCTTTTCAACTGGTCTATGGTTTGGAAGCAGTGCTACCTATTGAATTTGAAATTTTGTCATTATAATTAGCCATAGAATTACTCCCAGCTACTTCTGAAGAGGAGAAATATTTTTTTCACTTAGCTCAGCTAGATAAGAATCGATGCACTGCTATAGTAGCAAACAAGACTCATGCGAAACAAATAAAAGCTCAGTACGACCGAAATGTTACACCTCGTAATTTTTCAGAAGGAGACCTAGTTTTACTATATGATCAAGCAAACGATAAGCTAGGGGCTGGAAAATTTGTAACTATGTGGAATGGTCCTTATATTGCTAAGCAAAAGCTGGCAAAATGGGCTTATGAATTGATAGATTTTGATGGTGTCTCTTTGGGTAAACCCAGAAATGGACTTTATCTGAAGAGATATTATGCTTAAATTCTGGGTGGAGATTTTTTGTTAGATTAGTTTCTTTACAGCTGGTGTGTTTTAGATTAGAAAAGTGAGCCTAGTTTAGAGAGTGCTCTTATCATTATTCCTGCTTATCTTGATTTTACTCTTGATATTGCAGATGTCGACATCTCTCCAAACATACATTGGTTTTGTTGATGGTGCTTTTTGTAATACACGGAACATTTCTTCCATAGCTTGGGTCATCTATTCACCCTCTGATGAGTTAGTATCTATGCATGGGGTAAGCCTCGGTCAAACAACGAATAACATTGCAGAGTATAGTGCAGTGATTGAGTTATTATCTGACTCCATCTCATTTGGGATTCAGATTTTTATTGTTAGGTTAGATTCAAAACTCATTGTATTACAACTTAACAAGGTTTATGCTATTAGAAATCCAGTGTTATTAAGATTATTTTTGAGTGTTCGTCTCTTGCAACATGAATTTGATTACATTGAATATCAACATATTCAAAAACATTTAAATACATTAGCAGATGCAGTTGCTTCTCGTATGATAAATAGACATTTGTAATAATCAAAACAGTAAATTTAAAAACTTTCAATAACATGTTACATGAGATAGCCGATAATAATGATATATCATAGCATAGAAGAAGTGTGTCAAAATATACATCGTCTTCAATAATAGGTTGAAAAACACCTTATGATCGGCAAAAATGATAATACAAAAAGGACAAAAATGTCATGTGAGTCTACAAAAGCGATCATCTTATCCCTGGTGATGGTTACGATAAGAAACCACTACTCAGGCCACCCTACATAGGAACCTCCTAAAAGGTCCTGGGACCCCAATCACATATCTCTGTAACCTAAGTGGAATATCATCTATCCCGTCTCTGGAATATCTATTGTCAAGCATTCTAGATGATGCTCTAAGTCAGTCAGGATCTCTGTTGATTGGTCTTGTGGGGCTGGTACTGATGCAGCTTGGTGTCTCCTCTTATAAGGCTGGAGAGTGGCTGGTCATTGTGGACCCACATCTACATTTAAAACTTTTGATTGTCAGTTTTGAATGATTTAAAATAAAATAAAAAATTAATTAAAACTTAGAAAGTGTTGAAAATGATTTTTACCTGAATCATCCCATTGCTCTCTTGGTGGAAGAATCATGTCTAGGTCACCGTGATAATCCTTCCCGGCATATGGAAAATCCTGAATAACAAAAATTTGGTTGTTCAACCAACAAAAGTACTCAGGCGAAAATCGAACAAACTCTGAGCCCTCATCAAGGTGATAGGCCATCAAAGCAATCCAACACATTATCCTAGGCTCTCGAGGAAGACCAACATCAACAGGAATATGTTGTGAGGCTAACATGGGGGTCCTCTCTAGAGCAAAGTTGACAATGATAAAACCATATCCAAAGTTTTTCAACTGTCCATTCTATGCTCTAGTTAGTTGGCCTTTTACATTTGCCAACACAGCCTTGCACCAGTTGAATATGGTGCCTCGATAACAGTCTACAACCATCTGCATTTGGGATCCAATAGCCACATGCAATGCTGCACTCCCGCATAGCCTGGTAATAGTGAATGCAATAAAATTAAGTTTAGGATGGTTGATAGTTTTAATATCAATCCGTTTGTCCTTTGTTTGATCATTACAAAACTCCAATCGGAGACTAGCGACAGACTAGCCACTTGGCCTAGTCTCGAAAAGAGATAATTGTTCGCCTCTCTTGGGAAAAGCAGTTAAAAAATATATGTCCTCTAGTTTGATTTCAAGCCGGTGGCAACCAATCACGAAACACTGGTCCTGTATGTTCCATCTATCTACCAACCATTGCAAGAGGTCTACTTGGGCCCTCATGCCCAATATGGCCTAGAACTTAAACAGTCTACATGCTCTCAATGCCTGCAATGTGGGTAGATGATTTATTGCAACAAGATCCACATCCTCATGCTCGTGTTCTCACCAAATAAGCATTTTGAGTGTCCTATAATGCAAAAAAGATATATTAGAACAATTTAGTTCGAAGAATTTTGGGGCAAAAAATGGAGAAATTTAAGTTTTTAAAATCTATTTCACGGGGTCCACACCCACTAGTTAGAAGTAGTGCATAGGTCCACACACATTGTAAGTAATAGGTGCAAACCCACGATCTTTTTCTTTGTGCGTAGGTCCGCACACGTTGTAAGCAATAGGTGTGGACCTAAGACTTTTTTCTTTGTAGAAAAAAGTTTATGTCCATAGGGTCGCATGATGCACCTGCAGACCCCCGCGGGTGATTTTCTAAACCAATTTCTCCTCTAAAAATAAAATTTAAAGCTTAAAAATGAAATGTAAATGGATGAAATGTAAGATAAGGAGGATTTGGATTACCTGGAGTTGACAGTTTTCGATTCCAGCGAACGGATTTTCCAGAATCTTCACAGGAAATTTCTTACCCAAAAGCTCTCACTTCTCACTCTGAACTCAAATGGTAAAAATGAAACTAGAAAAGCCATTTTTATAAGTTTTTTTCGAATAAATGAATTTTTAATTTATTTATTTTTCACTTTAAAAAGATAATTTTTTAAATACATTTTTATTTATCTTAAACAGTTATGAGTAATGTTTTGAGTTTTTGTGCGGAATATTGGATTTTTTTGGGAAAATTGATCATTTTTCAACAAAGAGCATACTTTCATCACTTTTTCGGACTCTTTCAAAATTTATGAAAAAGTGAAACATTGGAGTTGACTTTAAGCTCTTTTCTGACTTGTAAAATATGAAAGGATTGCTGAGTTTTTCCCTTTTTAACTCATTAAACGGAATTAAAAGGGTGGTCCACTTACAACTCTTTTCTGACCATATAAACATGAAAAGGTCACCAGAGTTTTGTTGTTTTAAGTTCGATATTGGTTATAAAATGACGTGTCTTCGATCACTTTTTTACTTTTTCGGATCAGGGCCGCTAATTATGAAAAGTACTCCTTGATCGTAATGGTCGAGCGGTTCTCTCGAGTATTATTTTATAATTTTTCGGGCTCAACGGACACAAATTTACGAAAAAGGACCCCCAAGGAGTTTTCTTAAGTTTTTCTTCTGACTCCCTAAAATTGAAAAACACCAAGTTTTCCTATGTTGGACTCGTTAAAATTTAACAGTAAAGGACCTATTCAATTTTAAATAGGAACGAACGTTCCTTCTTATGGTTCGAATTTTAAAATAAGTTGGACTCATCCAAAGGATGAGCTTATAAACAAGAAAATGTTATCTTCCTCAAGCTTGTCAAAAATAAAGAGGGACTTGCCAGAAATGGTGGGGGAAAGAGAGAAAAATGAACCTGTTTGTTACACTTTGTTTTTTGGAAAAGCCGTTAACCACACTTGAACATGACACTTTTGTTCACTTGGGTTGGGAAATCCTTTGCCTAACAGTTAATCAAACCATATTGAAAGTCTTCAGCTGGTTTTTGGGTATTATCCTTGGGTCAATTGTCACCAAGCCATCTGCAGTGTCATTATGTGTTCAGGAGATCAGTTCAAACAAACCATTCATCTGCAAAATATTTGTCATCCATTTTGACCATCCCTGAGTCAGTCCTTGCTGATATATTTCTTCAAAACTTGATCTATGATTTTGTGTTGTGGGCTTGTCTACGATGGATCACTTTCTATCGACATCAGCTCATTATCTAGGAAGTTGATCTAGAAATCGTCAGTACCTTGAAATCTGAATGCCCTAATGACAGATTTGTCACCTTCGACAATAGGTTGCATCATTGACCTTCGATCAAATAATTCTATGACATGTTTGACTTCAACTCATTTATTCACACTTCATAGATTGTACTGAGTGCTTTGAGAGCCATTGACATTACTGGTGGTTTCTCTCACACTTGTTAATAGTTCACATCATTGACTGGTAATCAATTGGTTTCTACCATGTTTGACTTCGACACATTCATTCACATGGATAGAATCGTACTAGTTCAGGAAGCAGAAATCAAGACCTTGGATCTAGTTTCTACCATCTAGGCTGCGAGGAATTTTGTTATTCATTATATAGTGGACTATTCATAAATATATGGTTGTGCTCATACTTTGTCTACACATGTTTATACTCTTGATGTATTACAAAAAATTCTTGTATCAGAACAATTTAGTCAGTTTTTTAGTCAGTTTTGATCTGAGTATGGGAATGCCTACCTTAACGATGATATGTCTACATATATATATTTTGCATTGAATTTTTTTACAGGTTCCGACAGGGGTGTCCACAGGATGATCCTTGAAATGATAAAGTACTTCACTCTTCATAAATGACAGACTCTATCTTCATCTATTACAGACTTCACACTTTAGGGGGAAATCTATTGCACTAAAAATTGTCACCTTGACATTCTGCAATCTATGTGAGTCCATTATCACTCATACTTTCCTCCTTTTCAAGTATTGGGCCTCAATTCCTCATATCAAGCCTTGAAAATAAGAGAAAGCCCTCAAATTTCTCTAAAACTTTGGTTTTGCACTTTATCTTTGCATTACTTATGGTCCCGCACCTAATGGTCATGTCTCTTGTGCACCTGACTTCTCTGTCTCTGTGTTATGGGTGCAGACCACTGTAAAAGTTAAAAAGGCACGAGTATATTCTAAAAAATCACTTTCAATCATTTCTAGAAGCTTCTAGAAGGAACCTTGAGGTGGCAAGTTCACTCTCTTAAGGTTCATGCATCCCATACCTTAAGGAGCTAACCCCTTGATGTGAGGAGCTTATCCCTTTGAAGGAGGATTCTATCCCTTCATAGGTGGACTTGCAACCTCCTCCCCTATAATATAAAATGAAGTATTGGTATGGTTACTGGGGAGGTTAGAAGTTGAATATTTTTCAGGTGAAATGTTGTTGGAACTTAGTCTTCCTATTTGAGTTTTTATGAGGAAAGATTAAATACCTCTATGATCTCATTTGGAAGAGTGCAAGGCTTGCCAAAGTAAAGGAAATTCCTGTTTCAGACCCCAGGAAGAGCTTGTTCAACATCAAGGTTGAAAAGGTTGTAAGGTTGTTCTACTTCAAAGTTAATACAAATAAGTTTGTTTTTCTCAATAAGTTGTTGGTTCATGGTTTATTTTATGGATTCCTTGATGACCATAATAGACATGATTTATGATATTTGCTATGTAGGTGCCATTTAATGTTTACTTGTATGTGATTGCAGGTCCTGAAAGGTAACTCTTTCGAATGATTGTAGGATGGCTACTACAAACAAGCATTGGATCTATGGTAGGGTCTTAACACATCTATAGTATTTATTTATAAATCGCATATGTCTAGAGAAAGCTAGATTTGTTTGTATGTTTGTTGCTAGACTATCTTCTGATACTAGGGAGATCGGTCCTTTCCGCAATGATTTATCCAGCCAACAACAACATACTAGGAAAATGACTTATTATTTTGAAATGTATGAAATAGACACTGTTGATGTGCAAATGAGAATTTTTGTGCAAATCCTTACCAGAGATGTTAAAACTTAGTTCAGAGCCTTAACACCCAATAATATAGGCAATCTAAGAGCCCTCTACCAATAGTTCCTGAATAGATGGGAGAAAAGAAAAGATCCCCTTCAGATCTTATCTGAATACGAGAACCTCAAGAGAGGACCACAAGAAACTGTTCAGGACTATTGCACTAGATTTAATAGTCTGTATAGAGCCATTCCCCATGACCTCATGCCTCCCCCTGGCTTAGCCTTAATCAAATTCCCTGATGGATTTGATTCTAATATGTCTTTCTAGCTGAGAGAACAAAACCCTCCTACATTGGAAGATATGCAAAGCATAGAAATAAGCGTTGAAGCCAACCTACTCTCTGAAAGATCTAAAGCTAGGAGTAAAAGAAGGATACCATTAAAAGAAGAAAGCTCACCCTTCGAACAAAATCTAGATGCCATAATTAAAGGAATGAATAGACTGGGAGATAGAGTGGAGATAATTGAAAGGAAATCTCCTTGGGATAGCCAACAAACTAATGCAGGGAGAAATCCTAATCTTAGGAAAAATCAAAACCAGAACATTGGAAAAAATGGTCCTGATCAAAACATTAGACCCCCTTTCCATGAGAACTATGCAGAAGATTATCACTCTAAAGACCCAGAAGAAGATACTCAAAACAATTTGATGGGGCTTGATGATGAAGAAGAAGTTTTCTTATCCCAAGATGATCAAGAGGTCCACATACTTAAAAAGTTGCAAACCCAATCAGGAGAATGTTTTGACTTTAGACAGGGATATGTCTCAGTCGTCTTTGAAGTGCACAAGAAATACAATCTAAGAGGTAGGAAAATGGATGTCCCTGAAACAAACAGGAAAACAGTCCCAAATAAGCCCAAAAGAGGTAAGATAATAAACAAACCTTTGCAAATTCTTTCTAGAGCAAACACTAATCCTCCTAACCCCATAATTGAAGATGTCTCTGATAATCAACCAAACAATGAAAAGCCTTCTACTTCCCTTCCTTCCAAGGAAACTTTGGAAGAAACTCCAAAGGTTGATTTAGGTGAATTAATAAATCATGACTCTAATCCTGAAAAAGAGAAAGACATAGAAAACATGGCTGCTCGAAATCCAAGGGCCCAAATAGAAAAGTCCTTTAAACTGGAAGTAGAAGTTGCAAAGCTGAAAATTTATGTTCCATTATCTGAATTAGCTAAACATGATGTTTACTAGACTCAAATCAATAGATCACTGAAAATTATTGGAACTGAAGACTCGGTTAATCTTTATGATGATCAACCTGAGTTAGTCTTTGGCCCAAAAGTGAATGGGAAACCATTAGAAGGAGGAATTCCTCCCTTCTATGTTAGCCTAAACATACATGATAAGATTCTTCACAATGCCATGTTTGACTCTGGTGCATCTCACAATCTTATGCCCAAATCTATCATGGAAAAGCTAGACCTAGACATCACTAGACCATACAAATATTTGTTTTCTTTTGATTCGAGCCAAGTGAGATGTTTAGGATTGATAAAAGACTTGTGTGTTTCATTGGTTCAATATCCTGCAAAAATAATATTAATGGACATAGTGGTAGTTGATATAGCACCCAAATATGGCATGTTGTCGTCAAGATCCTGGGGTGCTAAGCTTCAGGGATCTATTCAACTGGATATGTCATATGCCACTATATCAGTTTTTGGACAACCCAAGAAAGTATACAGAGAAACATTTGATGAAATATGTAGTAAATAGTCAGGAAAAACCCCAAAATTTCCCCATCTACTCAGTACACTCTGATATGGATTATTTCATTCTTTACAATGCAAAATATGATCCTTCAAATACCTTAGAGGTTTTAGCAGCAGAACCAAAAGAAATTGAGAAAGAAAATCAATTGTTCATATTGAGGAAATATCAAAAAGCAAAGAAAAATGAGATGACAATGAAGACCCAAATGCCATGGTTAAACACATTCCCACTACCCCAGATACAAATTATGAACATGAAATCCATTTGCACTTAGAGTTTGATGGATCTGTAAATAAATTAAGAGCAGGGGCGAGAGTTTGGGTGTACAATTTAGAAAATGATCATGCTGAAGGCCATGCCTACAAATTAAATTTTAGATGCACCAATAATATGGAAGAATATGAAGCTCTCTTATTAGGTCTTAGACTTTTTAAAAGATTAGGAGCTATAAGGGTGTCCATCATGGGAGATTCAAAATTAATAGTTAAACAGATTAAAGGAACTTACTCAACCAAGGATCCTAGACTAGGATATTATAGAGGAACACTCATAGAAATCCTCAACACTTTTTTGGAATCCTAGCTGGAAACTATTCCTAGAAAACACAACATGCAAGCTTATAGCCTGGCCATGTTTTCCAACACCTACAAATTACCTTTTCAACCTAATCATCAGTATACTACTGAGATTAGGCACATACTAGCCATCCCTGATAATCTTAAGAACTAGTAGGTTTTTGATAGTGATAAGCATATTAATAATTTTCTAACTTTATATGAGGAATTTTCTAACTTCAAAATAGATGTTGATATAGTTACTAATTCTAATCAAATAAATGAGGTAGAAATTAACATTTCAGAAGAGAATTCAATAAATATGCTTCACCCAACCAAATTCACACAAAAAGAAATTCAAGGCCTGAAACAAATGGACCTAGATGAAATAATTGAAGAAGAAACAAATGTTATCAACCCAAAGGAAAATCATTTACCCAAAGGATTGACTCCTCTAGAATATTTGTCTGACTCTAATGACATTCCAAAGAAATGTAAAATGGAGCCCTTAAAAGTAGACATCAAAGAGTATAAACTAGGAACACAGGATAATCCCAAATTGATAAAATTGTCAAAATATTTACCTCCTTATTAGAAGCTAAAGTATGTTGAACTTATGAGGGAATTCCAGGATGTCTTTGTCTAGAGTTATGAAGATTTGAAATCCTATGACACCTCTATCATTTAGCATACTATACCATTGAAAGAAAATCAAAATCCCTTTAAACAAAAACTCAGAAGAATTAACCCTGTGCTATTACCATCAATTGAGAAAGAAATCAAACACATGTATGAAGTAGGGATTATTTCCCCTATTAGATTCTCAAAATGGGTATCTAATCTAGTACCTACTAGAAAGAAAATGGGTGAAATAAGATTATGTGTTGACCTAAGAAATGTGAAAATGGTCTCTCTGAAAGATAACTATCCATTACCCAACATGGACCATATATTGCAAAGGGTAGTTGGTTCTTCTGGAATCCCACTTTTAGATGGGTTTCTAGGTTATAACCTAATCTCAGTTCATCCAAAAGACCAAGAGAAAACAACATTTACAACACCATGTGGTACCTTCATGTACATTAAAATGCCCTTTGGACTAAAAAATAGAGAAAATTTTCAAAGAGCAATGGACATTGCCTTTGCAAAAGAAATTCAAGATTTTCTTGTTATATATCTTGATGATCTCACTGTTTTTTCTAAATCAAATCAACAGCACTTGGAGCATCTCAGGAAAGCCTTTTCAAAGTGCAGAAAATATGGTATTTCTTTGAATCCAAAGAAGTGTTTGTTCAGTTTGGAGGAAGGAAAACTGTTAGGTCATATCATTTCTAAGGATGGCATTCAAATTGATCCCTCCAGGATCGAAGCTATTTTACAATTTCCCAATCCCAGAAATATTAAAGAGTTACAAGAATTTTTAGGAAAGATCAATATTTTAAGGAGGTTTATCTCTAACTTATCTAAATGCATTAGATCATTAAATAACATGTTAAATAAGGATCCAACAATTAATTGGTCAATTGGGGCTAAACAATCGTTTGAAGAAATTAAAATAGCCTTAATAAGAACACCAACCCTCACAAGCCCACAGTTTGATAGAGACTTCATCATTTTTTCTTTTGCATAAGAACACACCATAGCTGCAGTTTTACTACAAAAAGATGATCAAGGATGTGCAAAACCCATAGCATTTTTTAGTAAAGCTCTTAGAGATGCATTGTTAAAATACAAAATAATGGAGAAACAAGATTTTGCATTGGTGAAATCTCTTAAAGATTTTAGGATCTATATCTTGTATTCTCTTGTAATAGCTTATGTTCCTAATGCAGTAATCAAAGACATCCTAACTCAGGATGGAGTTGTTGGAAAAAGAAGAAAGTGGATAGCTACTATCTTAGAATATGATATAGAGATAAAACCCACCAAGCTAATTAAAGGTCATGGATTGGCTAAATTCATGGTAGAAACTAATTGCCAAGCCCTAGACGTAAATCTCATTATGGAGCTAGATAATGAGCAGGAGATGGTGACTCCACAGATCACCCAGTCCTCTTCAGATTCATCATGGTATGATGATATTATTTATGTGTTACAAAACTTGTAGGCTCCTCCAGGGTTGTCCAAAACCAAGAATAGATTTTTAAAAATGAAGTCTTCAAAATTTTGCATCTTAGATAATTCTTTATTTTGGAAAAATCATGAAGGAATTTTGTTAAATTGTTTATTAAAAGAAGAAGCTAACAAGGTTCTCCAAGAATTTCATGCAGGGGACTGTGGTGAACACCTCTATTGGAAGTCAATTACTAAAAAAATTCTAAGAGTTGGATTTTATTGGCCAACCTTTTTTGCAGATGTAAAGAAATTTGTAACTACCTACCACAAATGCCAAATATTTGAAGAAAAAAGAAAATTGTTACCTTTACCATTGAAACCCATTTCCATCGAGAAACCTTTTCAACAATGGGGTCTTGACTTCATTGGGGAAATTCATCCACCCACTTTTGGCCAACATAAGTGGATACGTACTGCAACTGACTATTCTACCAAGTGGATAGAAGTTATTCCCTCCAGACAAGCCACAAACACTGTCATCATATGATTTCTAGATGCTAATATTTTGTCTATATTTGGTTGCCCCCATAAAATTATCATAGATAACGCTGCAACCTTTAAGTCAAAGAAAATGATTAATTTCTATAACAATTATCATATCACATTGGGTCATTCCACAACCTACTATCCTCAAGGGAATGGACTTGTAGAATCTTCCAATAAAAGTCTAATTAATATTATCAAAAATCTGTTGGAAGAGAATAAGAAAACTTGGAACAAAAAATTCATCAATGCTTTGTGGGCAGATAGGCTCACAACTAAGAAATCCATTGGAACCAGTCCCTACGAGCTAGTATATGGCATGGAGGCTATTTTTTCCTCATATTTAGGGGTTCCTGTTATGAAAATACTCCAAGAAGCCCAAGTGGAACCAAATGATATACAAAGAAGGGTAAACTAGACTATCCATTTGTAGCAAACCAAGGAGGAGTTGTACCAAAGATCACAAGTGCTACAAGAAAAACTCAAGAAAATCTTTGACAGAAGGACCAAAGTAGAAGATTTCTATCTAGAAGACAAAGTATTAAGATGGGATTCTAGAAGGGAGGATAAAGGAAAACATGGGAAGTTTGACTTCTTGTGGAAAGGACCATATATAATATATGTTTTTAGAGGAAACAATGCATATTTTCTTAAAGAGTTAGATGGTGCAGAACTTGAAGGAGGACCAGCTAATTGTCAGATGTTGAAACATTATTTTGATCCTAGTTTTTAAATCTGATTAGATTTCTAACTGTACATGATATATCCTTTATAATGTCAGTGTTGATTGGATGGTAAAATTGTGAAGTTGAAGCCCGAAGAGAAGGCCCTAAGCTTCAGAAGTATTACTGTCATACATACAAATAATGCATCAGGAAAAAGGGAAATTACAGAGCATAATCAAAGTTTTTCAGAAGGCCATTCATCTACTGTTCTTGACTTTCCACTAGGGAAAGCCATCCCCAAGCGGAGCCATTTTTATGCCCCTATACCAATAGGTGTCATATATCATGATTGATTTGGTTTAACTCTGAAATATGTTCATACCTTTGCTTGTTGTAAACGTTTTTCATATTTGTAAAGAATAAAAAATTAAAAAATGTAAAGAGGATATACCCTAGAAAAAGAATAAAAGGGTAAAAATAATAAAGAAAAGGTCAAAAAAATGAAATAAAACGAATCCCAACAAAAAGAAAAGACCACGAAAGTGTGCAAGTCTAAATGCCACTAATATTTAATTCATGCATAAGAAAGATTGTGTGTAACTTGTTAGCTATGCTACAATCCATGGTTACCAAACAACTTAATCTTGGTTATTACATGTTTTCAATTTTATGTTTTAGATATAGAGAATAAAGATCTGACCAAACAATTTAATCTTTGCAGATAAGTAGATAGGTAGAGTGAATAAAAGGAGCTCAACAATTTAATCTGAGCCCTTGGATGTAATAAGTGTAGATTTAGATAGCTATCATTATGTAAAAGAAAAGAAAGTGTGAAAAGGGTATGCCAATCTAAGTGCACCCTAATAAAGAAGTGAAAATGTTAGGATAAAGTAGGTAGGGTAAGTAGATGATGGTTGTAGAATAGATGTGTGGTGAATGGTTAAGATTAATGCTTAAATCTTTTGCTTTCATCACTTGGACAAAGCAAAACTCACATTAGAAAGAGCACATCAAGGAAACAAAGTCAAATTGATTAACTTCCTTCATTTTTACCTAAAAATTCACTAATTTCCCCTAAGTACTAAAGATATATATAATAGGTTAGAGGGGTTCAGAGAGCATTTCTCTGACTTTTGGAGGGACTGGACCCTCGGCCCAATAATTTGGAATGCCTAAAGTACTTAAGTCCCTTTCATCAATATTTACCCCTTCATAAATTCATTCATCCCCTTTAAAATATTTTCCTAAGTAAAATCCCTATTTTACTTAGGGAAATTAAAAACATTTCCATATCTCAAAACCCTCATATTCGTTTAGCCTAAGTTATAATGTTATATGATGAAATACACTTTCGGAAACGTTTTATCTTAGCACATGTTAAATTTTCACAAATTCATATTAACAATTAACTTGTATCATTATTTAACTCCCCAAAAACAAAATAGTCGCGCCCGTATTATTATAAAAATCCCAAATGTTTACATATCCCATCCCGTGGTTAAATATAACCTTAAAAAAGTCAATAAATGGAATTAATTAACCAATCTATGGTTAATTAAGAACCTGAAACCCTGCCATACTAAATGAGGATTAATTATGTCATGAGGATTAACTAATAACTCAATGACCAATCAAATTTCCCCCGATATGATTAACTCCTTTAATTAATATCGGGCCTACCCTCCATTATCTATCAGTCACATCATTACTTTGACCATGGTCCAATCGAATCCCTCAGATCCGATGGCAATCGCCCATATTGCACGGGCCTTTTTCTCGACCTTTAGTGTGCGATGTGAGCAATTTCCAAAATAGTGTCGATGCTACATGTCGAAAGATGTGTCGAATCATGTGGTCCTCCCTAAAAACCATTTACCTCCTAGAAGTGGTGCGATGAAACCCACTTATCGCTTTCTCGTAAATGACAAAAATGTCAAATCATCCCTACTGACACAACCTATCCATGTCACAAACCCGCCAAGGATTGACTTTGCATAAAAAAAAGAAGTATAATCCTTTTTCGTCCCTTATTCTGAAAAACTCATGCATGTAGCCAGTACATAGAAAATCAACCTGCTCGTACCCAAACCATCAACCACCCTAAAAGTTGCTACACGATATTGCTCCAATCCACTGTGTGGTTCCAGTCAACCAGTGCACCATTTCCAGTCGCTCAAATATAGGTGCCAGCTGAAACTTCTCAAAATCCAACACAAGGAACTAGTGCTCCCACAACAAAGCCATCATAGGGACAAACACAGGAAACTAGTGTTCCTACATCAAGACAAACAAGACAACCACAAGCATCAGAACAACCAAAGGTATTAGAGAAGTCTAAAATATTTAAATAAAGAGCTCCACCCCAGCCACACCTAGCTCCTACAAACATGGGAAATCCCCCAGTTGTGCAGACTCCTCTGAATGAGCAAAAGAATTTGAAAAGAGACAGGGAAGTAGCTAACCCTTCTATCAAACCTACAGATCAAAACTTTGCTAAGAGGAAAAGGTTGAATCCTTATTCAGAGGAGGATTTCATAGAAGAAACTATAGAGAGATTGAGGAAAGAAGGTACAGACAATTTTCACACATCCCCAACAGGTGGGACACCCTTAGGTTCATAGAGGCAAGAACTAGAAAGACAACAGAGTATAGAAGTTTCATCTCTAAGGTATTCTTCTGAGAAGGTTATAGATATAAAGGGGAAGCTTAAAGAGATCAAAACAAAAAATGAGCAACTGAAGGCCCAAGCCTATGCTCAGTACTTAAAGATGGCCCCTTCAAACCAAACCAGATTGATGTCAGCCTTTGACATCAAAGAGGGAAAAATGCAAATGAGTTTTCTAAAGCCCAAGGTGCTATAGCTAAAATCCTTGGCAGATATCTCAAAACTGACTTTATAGTCATGGCTAAAGACATCCACCCTATTGATCTGATTGAATTACACAAGAAAACAGGTGAGATGGTCTACTCAACACTGACCAGTAAAGCAATGATGGCTCATAGATTACAAAATTCATTGAGCAACAATACAACCCAATTGTAGCTAGAGAAAGCCTCCTCACAGGCAAAAGATATTAGGATAAAATCATTAGAAGAGTTAGTAATTGAGTTGGGTCATGACCCAAAATATGTTAAGGTAGCAGAGAGCTTAATTAAGAAAAATAATGAAGACATAGTTGCACTTAGAAAACAGTTGAAGCTGCCACCACTAATTCACCCTCAGACTGCTGAAGTAATAGAGAAGAAAAATGAAGAAGAACTTATGGACTTGGTCCTTAAGTTAAACGAGCAACTAAAGGAAATAGAGTAGGAATTGGATAAGGTACTGTAGTCAAGGTAGAGTGAGTCGACCACACAACCTCAAACTGTAGTGCCAATAGTTTCAACAAAAGTCCCTTCCACACTGGCAACTGTTTTAGCACCAAACATTCCTTTGGCAATAGCTACACCCATCGAGATAACAAGTACATCATAGGTAGGTACAACAACACAGAGCACAGAGGACTTAATCAAGTCTATGGAATAAATGAAACTCCAAGTCATAGATTTGCAAAATGTAAAAGAGAAATTCACTACTTTGGAGAAGAAATATGATATATCCAAGATGAATTATGCAGAAGAAATAAGGAAAAAAAAAGCATGACACAACAAATTAAAACATTGGAGAAGGATATATCATTTGAAAAACCTTTGATAGACATTAGGAGGATATTATGGACCAATATCATTGATTCCATCAATGATATCTGGTCATCCATTCAAATTATTTTTGAACAAATTGATTTAATAAAGCTTTCTCTTGAAGAAATTGAGAAGACCAGAGAAGAGATGGGTAGAAAACCCGAGGAAGAAACCAGATTAATCAATTTCCTAAACAATAAAAGAAGGCAACAGTTAGAACAATTAGACATTGAGGATATGATTGCTACCATCCTCGAAATAAATAAAGTGTTGACCAAAATAAATCTAATGCAAGACATGGAACAAATATGTCAAAGCATGCAGGAAGATATAGATGAGTTCATGAAGAAATTTGACATCTTAAGAATGAAAGGACTCCCCAGTCCTTTAGTCATCAATGATAAGTTAATGGTTCAGATTGAGTACATTAACAAATTACATCAACAGGCTAATAGTCAAGCTAGTTCATCTTTAGCCAAGGCATTACCAATAGGGAAAGTGTTGTATGATAGTTTAGAGAACCTCTTCTTCGTTGAACATGAAGTAAAGAACTTATTCCCAATATAGCCCAATTTTGTAAAATATACAGAAGCAGATGAAATTTACAGGAAGCTGACAAAAACAAGAATACCAAAGGATGATCTGACAGCCTATAAATTGCCATGGTAAATAGCGAGGTAAATAGAAATATTTACCATAGTAAATTTTGGTAAGAAGGATGAATACTGGTGAATAGGTAAAGAGTATCAGTTACAGGTGAAAGAGTATCAGTTAAATAGATCAAATAGATGTCTAGCACATAGTTACTAGGACAATAACAAGATGTAGATTCGTAGAGCATACCTCCACCTCCTTCAACAAAAATAGGGACAACAAAAATTAGTTCATTATTTGTCACTATATTCAAGGCCATCTGTCTCTATATTTGTGTAAATAGATATTTTATTTTTCTAGAATAAATCTCATTTAGTTATGAGATATTTTTGATGTAAATTTTGTATAAATACTTCTTTATTCGAAGTATTAGGGGTGGATTCAAAGACATTTCTATAGACATTTTCTTCTAGAATTGAAGTGCTATTGTACGAAGATTTATATGAATAAAGTAAAGACTTTTCATGGGATACTTGTGTTAAACAGAAATCAAATAAGTATTCTTTATCTCTTGTTTCTTATTATTTTTCTTTGGTTATTAATAATCATATGTGTTTTCATGAAATCTGATTGATAAACGAAATATTGATATCTCAGAATTCGCTTTGCTGCAATCTATTTTAAAAGGTTTATCTTTCTTAATGTTTTCTTCTAGACTATCATAGTTAGGGAATTCTTGAATGCTCCCTTACTTTGCATTTTATCCCTTTGGCTCAATTGAACAAAGAATTCTTAATTGTCCTTTGTTGATAAGCCTCTTCTATTCCTCATATTGACCCCAGTTAAAGGATTCTTCATTGCCCTTTCTCCTTGGTTAAGACCATCTCATCCACCTAAACTTGACATTTTCCTTCTGTTTTACTATCTTGCCTTGTGATTTTTCCCTCCTGTAAGTGATTTGATCTAGTTAAGCCAGTATTTGACTGACTACGTAGTCCAATGGCTTGAAGGCCTTGCTCTATCCATCTATTCCCAAAATTCCACCATCCAAACAAAAATCCCCTAAAAGCTTTCATAGCTAGCTTAATATCTCACAAAACAAAGCTAAATCATAAAGAGAGAGCCCTCTCTAAGTACAGATTGGCTAGATTTTGTACTTAAAATATTAGTTTGTGGTTACTTTGAAGTTTCCCTTCTTTTGATAACTTCCAAGGGAACATCTGAGTGATAACACTTTCCTTGAGGGTTGTGCAGTTACTTCTTCAGGTTTTGTGAGTGTGATGAGGCCAATTCACACATGTGGCATTACTAGACCCCAAGAAAAAATATGCAAGGAAATAGGAGGCTTGGAGGGCTTGAGGAGGACATACACTATGTCTATTCAATTTGTGAGTTGTATTATTTGATTGCAGAGAGAGCGAGATAGCTTGAGAGCTGATTATTTTTGTAACTTGAACAAGATTTCCACTTGTATGATAATACAGAGATTGGGTTTTAGGCTGAGGCTTTACCCCGGTTATTTCTTTTTTGTTATGTGTGATTGATTTCTCATTCTTAGTTATATGTGTTCTCATTGATCTTGCTTATATTTTATTAAGCTTCCGCAAAGTTTGTTGTAGAAGTAGATCTTGTATTTTTCTTTAGTATATTGCATAATCTGTTGATCTACTGTGGAATTTCTACAGATGTTTCCTATCCTAAAAAAACACACTAAAGTGGGAGAAACAAATAAAGAAGGAAACATCCTCCACCCTATGGATTTTTCCCAAAGTGAACTAAAGGTATAATTAGTAGTCTTTTTAGCCTAACCTCGCTTATCTATTAGAGGCTAAGCAATTGATATTGGGATCATAATTCATGTAATTTTATGTTGCTAAGATATTGTTTGAGAGAGAGATATTGAAGAGCTCAGAGTTGGAGGAGGTCATGCCGCAACTACTGATGGTTGTAACTTTCCTTCACCTTTTGAATATATATCTACTCTTGTTCCTTCCATACTGTTGTCAATTTCTCATGTATTGTGTGTTAATTTAATGATAACATTGAAGATGGTCTTGTTCTTGTATGTTTAGTAATGTATTCATCTTTGAATTGATTAAAATTTATATGTCATAAATGTTATGTTTGTTCTCTTTTGTGTGCAAGATCAAACTTTGGAGTTGGTTGGAATAAGTTCTAAACCACACTGACTTCTCCAACTTATCTACACAAAAGGATCATTAGGTAATCCTTTGTTGTTGCTTTGTTAATTCTAGCTTACTGCTTACATTGTTGAATGAATTAGACCATATCGTGATAGATCCCTTGATATGTTTGCCTTAGGTTCCGGGAATCCTAAGAAGGTTTTTTAGTTTGTCCATCTGAGCGTAAATCCCTATAGTATAATTGGAAACTCCACTGGGGAATATTTCAAATTCATGGTTTTTGTTTTACCTCCTAGATCTTGAATCTATATTCTTGTTTGGTCTTATCCACTTTGATTTCTTGTAATTTGTATGTTTGCATGCTTGTTTTACTAGTCTAAGTCGCTAATGTGACCTAGATTATTATTTTTCTGGGAGAAGCCATTGTAACACACCCTCCCAATTCTTTCCACTATGTGTTAACACATGTTTCCTTTGTGCACAATGTGTTACCATAACTATCAATGCCCTTTGTGGTCTAGAAACTTATGTTAGTGCCTTAAAACCATGGTTTTCACCCAGTCTGTGGATTTCACTATTTAGTGTTTTTCTTGTCCATTGGTCCTTTGGTTTGTGTTGTCTAAAAATATTATTTTTCTAGTCACATCCATGCATTTTTATTTCAAAAATATATCTTAGTTGCACCATTTGAAAAAAAAATAAAATTATTTATTTATTTATGTCGATTTGGTTTGTTTTGATTAGTTTGTAAGTGAGATTATTTTAAGTTTAAATGTTTGCATCTACTATGTAGTGCTAGAAGTTGCATCATAATTGTTTGTTTTGGAAAATATGTTGATTACTCCCTCCTTCTAGAATCTTTTTCATTGAATTCAATTTAGAAGCATATTTTTTGCATGGTTTGAGTAAGGTCTCACAAAATTCATATGCCAACACCCTTCAAAAGACACTAATAAAGTACCTATAATAGTAACAATGTAATAAAAGTAATCATCAACTCTTTGTCATAGGAAAATACACATTAGGTTAGGCTAGGGCATTGGGTTATGTTGTGAAAGTTAACTCCCTAAGGCTGCAAAAAGAAACTAGTGTCATTAAAGAGTAAAATATTGCTACACTCACATCAACTAAGACCTCTCCTCTAACAAGGGAGTTAAGAGTGAGACACCATCGAAGTGTGAGAGAATATACCCTACCATCGATTGCATTTTGGTGGGTATTCTATGTATCAGGGATCCTTTCTAGGATTATGGAGTTGAGTCGAGAACTCATGTATATTTCCCACACATCATATTGTCTACAACCATGTCCCCCTCAGTGGTGTCTGCGATTTGTGGTAAAGAGCAATGGCTATATTCCTAGGGATGTACACAAGGTGATTGGGGCAAGATGCCCTGGTACCTAAACAGATGAACCTACTTCGTATTTGGTTTTTTGAGAGGGTACACATCTTCACGAGAGTACTTGGCCCCTTCTTACTAAGGTTTGGGTGAAGATCAAGAGTAATCATTATTGGATTTTTTTTACCAACTTTCTCTTATAGTCCTTCGATACTGGGTTTCATCTCTAGCTAGTTATGACTATCATACAAAGTTTGATTGCTTGTTGATCTCATAGATTTTTTTTTCTTAGGTGTGTGTTATTTTTGGTTATTGAGACAATATAAGAATATCACTTAATAATTTTTTTTGGTAAAACAATATCATTCATTTTGGCTACCATCGGACCTCTTCATTAGTCTCAATGACTATAGGGTCTTCCTCCACTTTGTGTGGAGGAATTTCCAAGTCAATCATATTCTCTTGTTACTAAGGGGAATCAATCTCCAGTTTTTAATTCTAAATCATTACATACTGACCCCTGAGTCAATCCTACTTGAGGACCCTTTTACTGAAGGTTATAATCCTCCACTTATAGATCCTCTTGGCCATATTTTGCTTCAAATAGCACCTTTACCTACCGTGTCTTTTTTAGTTTCCACTTCAAACATCATGATGATTGTTGTTGACTCGTTGTCTTTTATGGACACTTTTACTCCACCACCATATAATCCAACCATTCCAGTTTCTGTAGCATTTGTTGGTTATCCTGTTGTTCGGCCTATGCTTATTCTAGGAACCTTAAATACCCCAATTGTAGGTGGTGTGTCACAAGTTTTTCCTCCTACCATCACTACTCATTTTGTATCAGCTCCTAGACGTCTGACACTTAACCTAATCAGTGTTGTTAGTTCTCCAACCTTCAATAATCCTTTTGGTTGGAATCTTTTGATAAGTTCAATCTCCTCTCCACATCAAGGTGGGGGTATTTTTTTGGTATTTATCAGATAGATGGGGGAATTCTTGCACCCATGCAACCCATGGAGCAATTGTGTTTCTCTTTAATTATTCTTCCATGTTAGTGTTTATCTTATTAGTGGTACTCCCATTATCATGAAAGGTGGAAGTCTTGTGCCTAACCCAACTTATGAGACCAATGGTATTCCATATCCTAGACATGTTACATCTCCTTGGGGCCTCCCAACTCAACCATTAATACCTATTGTGGGAAACCTCTCTCCTAGGGATAACCAATTTGCTAGTAACATCCATCAAGGTTGGGGCATGCCATATGGCTCGCGAATTCGTACGACTCCACCTCCACCTTAAGGAAATTATTACCCAACCGTAACCATGTACCCTACTACAAACCAATTAATGGCTGAACCTCCTAGTCTTCCAAGTCATCCTAGTCTACCTTTTTTAGATTTGAAGATGCCTACCCCATTGCCAATTTTGGCTACTCTCAACATCCCAGATTTCAACAAGTTGACTAACGACCCCATCAACCATAACTTATTGTGGCCTCTGACCTTGCAAAAAATTCCTACTAACATTCCAAAGTTTGAGGGAAAAAAAGGAGATGATTCAGCAACAAATGCCACTTCATACCATATTTGGTGTGTTTCCAATTCCATGATTGATGAAAAATTCTAGCTCAGACTTTTCTCATGTACCTTGACTCGTACCAAGTGGTATATCAAATTGCCATATGCTTCTGTTAAAAATTTTAACACCCTTTCTATGGAAGTTCTCAAGCATTTTTAGTTACCATTCCATTATGAAATTGGAATGGAACTATTGACTAATTTTCTCTAGAAAACTTCCACCCATATCTTTGATCATGTCCACGGATGGAGTTGAAGGCAGAGGTTAGTAAAGGAACCCTCTATATTACCTACTCATTGATTGGTTCTATAAATATATTCTATCTATCATTATAAAGGGAATTTCCATGTATGAAGTTGTTACAGATGACCAAGTCATTCGACATGCCTAACATCTCAATCTTATATATTCACAATCAAACACCCGTTACAACTTGATCCCTAATTCTCCTTGAACTTAGAATACTCCTACCACTTAGCAAATTGGTCCATATGATGATTGTCTCGTTGGTGTTATGACTGCAACTAATTTAAATAATTTGAGTAGTAAAGTTTCTCAGTTATCTATTACGACTTCCACCACTTTAACTACAATGGCTCACCCTACTTCCCCTCCAAGCATTGTGATTAACTCTATGTAGTTTTCACAACCAATCAGTAGTAATAAAAAGAAGAATAAGACGAAATTTTCTCCTTCTAAGGAGAAACAACCAATCAAAATGACCAAACTTAGAAATCCCAACCAAATCTGATAAAGGAAAAGAGAAAGTGGTTAAGCTTCCTTGTGAGATTTGTGTTGAGGACCATTTAACCTAAATTTCCTCTTTTACATGAATGTACTGATCTCCTTGCATAGAAGGATTCCAAAACCTCTATTGTCATTATTAACCCTTTCCCTGACCAACAACAACAATAGTAATATCTTGTTGGAAACCAACCCCACCCCTGCAAGGCGGAAATGGTGGTTCTCACCCCCCACATTCTAGAGAAGGATCATCAATTGTCTATGTTTTTAAGGCAGTTTGTTTACAAACTTGAGCCAAGGATTATGGGAAACCTTTCTCAAACACTCTGTTGGGTGTAACCTAGCATGGTCATATTTTAGGTAGACTTTGGGTATGAATCAAAGTTTTGGGGAAGCCCACAGTAGAAAGGATGACATGGAGTATAGAGTTAACCGCACGACATAGTATCAGAGCACAATGAAGACTACATAACAAATTCATTGTGCAACGTCAAGGCTTTGCGGTGAAGTCCCTTCCTTTTTGTAAAAGCATTAAAATATTGTAAAATTGTTGGTTTTGGGCTATAACCCCTTGTATTTCAGAAAACATGGTATCAGATCCATGGTAATGTAACGATGTAAATCCCTCATGCAATAGCATATATAGGGATGCATAATAAAAAAGAATCAATCAATGATGATGTATTGGATCAAATTTATGTTTATGTGATACTTTTGTGGTCTGAACTTTGGAGGAAGGAAGAGGCTCTGTAGCTGTGTGCGCGGAGGCTTGGGTCTGTGGCAAAGTGCATAGACCATCTGCATCTTCGTGCGTAGACACCCTACAGATGTGTGCACAGGGAAGAACTATTTGTTGTACTAAATTCATATCATAAAATCAGTTCTTGTTGATGTAGTCTCACATTGGGATGAACCATGGTAAAATCTGTGTCTCAGTGTTCATTTTCTTATTATCTACACTTTATTTTAGCATTGTACAGTTTATGAATGTTTATGTTATGCTTCAGTGATGAATGTAGTTATGCAAAATAATGTAAAAGAATGAAGTAATTTTTTCAGACGAAGTTGTTTATAAGAATTAAAGAATAAAAATAATACAACAATGCCATAGCGCAATATCCCCCAGGCTACAAAAATCTAGTTCTACAACCTCCCATAACCACTTCAGGTGAGAATACGATCTTCTTGTAAATCTTTGCTGAAAGGGCCAGTGGTTGAGGGTTTTGTTGGTGTGCAACACACTCTTAACCTGGGTCTACCCCACCTAAGCCAACAAATGATTCTATTTCCAAGACCAGGATCTGTTTGAGAGATATGTTTTGGCATCCGTCGAAGAAAGATATCCAAGAGTGGGTTGTACAAAAATAATGTGAATTTGCAGGTCAAAAGAATAGAAACACTGAACTATCATCTAAAACGTGGTTAGATAAGTATATCTTTTAATATCAGTATGAAACCTTATTTAGTTCATTTCATATTGATCTGTACAAGTGGATTTCAAGATTCATGGAGAAAAATAAGTGTTTTAAAGGAGACGAACCTAAGCATTCGACTCCATAATTGATACAACAACTCAAGAACAATGATAACATAGTTTCAAGAGTTGTTGATTTCTAGATTGACATCATTTTGGGAGGATTTATTACTGAGTTTGCAGTAAAATCGACAGTATCCTATAGTGAAGCTGAATGAAATTTTTTCAAGTGACCACGAGATAAGTACTTTAGATCTTTGAAATTCCATATTAAGATTATTTTGTGTGAAAAGGGAATTATTTGAATGTAGTCAGATTAGTAGATTATTTTTCGAAAAATATTTGAAGAAGAGATTGGAACAATGCGAAGTGGAAAAAATATAGAGTAGAAACTAAGAATAGATCTCATGGCCAATATTTGAAGCTTTTCATAGAGATTGACTATAACCCTCTACTGAGTGAATCTGCAAGTGAAGGAAACCCCCCAAGAATCTCGAAGGAACTTTGTAGTATTCACCCTTTTAGCTTGAAATTGCATTGAAGACTGAATCTAGCTAGGGTAAAATAAATTTTGGGTTTGATCACTCCCTACCCCCCTCCCCTTACGAATCACCCCACCCCCTCCCCGTTTGCCCTCACCCCCCCATAGAAGAACGATGGCTGATGATATTAAGTTTCTGATCTTTAAAGGAATCAGAATAGAGGATCTATAGTAGTTCTGGTTATTATGCGAAGCAATATGGATTGCAAAGCATGTCCATGATGAAAATGTGAAAAAGGCACAAATCAGAACAACATTCAGAGATCCAACATTAAATTGGTATATGAAATATTCAAGCAACCAAATTAGATATTATATAGAATTTAAATTAGCATTATTAAAAGAATTCAAGAAACCAAAGTCCAAGTTGGAGTGCATCACAGAACTAAAGGAGATCAAAAAAGGCCAACTGAGTCAATATGGGAATTTGATCAAAGGTTCAAGGTATTTTTGGATTAGGTAAACTTCGATATAGCTCTGCAGCAGCACAAGGAATGGTTTATTGAAGTGTTGTTGCAACACATCAGATTACCTTTGATGCAACAGAAAATAGAGACTCAAGTCGAATATTTGGAGTTAGAAATGAAGTTAGAAGCATCGTTAATAGGTGATACAATTGCGGGTATGTAGTAGATACAAAGTAAGATGGCGAATTTGACTCTACAGTTACATAACATGAAGAAGAGAAAAATAGTTCGCGAAGAGGTCTGGTGTACCAAATGCAAAGCAGAAGGTCACTCTAAAGAGAAATGTCTTATTTTCAGAAATTACATAGCCAGTGGAGCACCTAACTATTTGAATGTTGGATCTACTTTATGGTGCAAGACATGCAAAACTAGAGGCAAACATCACTCTAAAGATTGCTCTTTATTGCAAAATATGTGCAGATTGAGAAGAATTTATTTTGCAAGTTCTGTAAATTGATGGGGCATGATGAAAATAATTGTAGATCCTATGAATTAATGATGGATAATGGTGTTGGTACATATAGAACGCAAGTTGAAGAACAAGGACATGAAGGAAATGGACAACGTGGTGGCCGAGGTGCAGAGTTGGTCGAGGTTGAGGTCAGATTATTTGTTATAATTGTAGCCAAGCAAGTCACTTTGCAAGAGATTTTTAGAATTTGACTACGATCTATAAGTATTGTAAATAAGTTGGTCATATCATTGAATAGTGTCCAGTACTTATAACGAAAATGGAAGAAAAGAATAATCCACATCCGACCCAAAATATTCAAATGATGACTACAGAACTGAGGACAGATGAAATTCGCATCAATATTGTAACAAGGAGTGGAGCTATGATGGGAAATGGCAAAGAAGAGGGGAAAAAGGTAGTTGAATAGACATGGGTTAGAAAGACAACACAAAAAGCACCGATGTCCGATATTCACAAGGAAAAATAAATTTTCATGGAATCGAGGTGAAGTTTTATGGATGTAGGAGCTTCGACACCTAGCGCGCAACTGAAGAAAAATAATAACAATGACATAATAACAGTTGTGACAAAAGATATGGATCCAAATATTTTAAATTTTTTCCTACAAACTTGTATGAAGTTGTTGAGAAACCAGAAATATGTAGAATGACTAGAGGAATTGATAGACTCCTACACATCTAAGGAAGTATTGTGGAGTGAATGTGCAAAATAAATAATTTATATAGACAAAAGAGAACTGGAAAGGAAATGAGGCTTAGTGCACAAATAGGAGAATATGATATGGACCAATTTATTTTAGATTTGGGATCTGAAGCTAATGTCTTCATGAAGAAAACATAGGAACTTATGGGTAAAACAAATCTTCAATTTTCACCTATTCAGGTGAGAATAGTGAATCAATAGAATATTGTTCCTCTAGGAAGATTATCAGGGATTACAGTGGACATTCAAGGGGTGTGCACTACTACAGATTTTGAGGTAATGGAAATTGTGGATGACAACTAACCCTATCCTAAATTACTGTTTTGGATTGGTAATTTTCTAACATGGCTATAATCAACTTGAAGAAGAGGCAAATGATATTTGAAAGCAACAATATGAGAGTGATTGTTCCCTTGGATCCATTAGAATGAGAAAGGTATACTAAGCCAGTTAAAGAGGAGTACAATGTAGTTGATATAGATAAAATCTATCAAGTGATAGCCAAAGAAGAAGAATGGATCAACCATAATGTAGATGGAAAGTTAGGTTGGGAATGTGACAACTCCTTTGCTTCATACTCAGAGAAGAATTAGAAAATTGGCAAAATATGTTACATGAAGTGTCTACAAGACGATGTGCAAGAGTGACTAAATCACTTCGTTGTATAACCTATGAGGTATGTAATTTGACTTAATATGATGGGTTGGGTAATATAAATAATTTTCTTGAAGAATATGAAGAACGGTTACTAGAATGTCAAATATTATTAGCCCTGGATATATCCCTATGAGATACTCTTGCTAAATGGTGGGGTACACATAATAAGAATATAAGAACTCGGCAAAAATTTCAAAGGTTGATATAGGTAAGGTTTGGTCAAATAGACATAGAATTAATAGATAAATATGATGGTCAAACTGATCCTAAAGAGCACATCCAACTTTGGATGATAACGTGGAAAGAGATTCCATGAGAAGAATGGGTGCATGGGTTCATCCATACAGTAGAGACAATTCATCAAAACTGGTATTTGGAAACAAAACTTCGACATGGTACTACGAGTTGGGCAGAGATGGTTGATGGGTTTATATTGACATTTAGCTTTGAATATGACTATCCATATAGAGATTCAACCCTTCACAAAGTTAAAATGAATATTTTTTAGAATGAAATTCCACTCACTTGGCAGCCTGATTAGGTTGCGTAGCTACATAATGTACTAGAATTCTACAACATCATTGCAGAAGAAGATGAAGACCCTTGCAATATTGAAATAGAAGAATCTAAAGGTTACCATGAATTAAATGGACCTAAGATAGAAATTCCTGATATAACAAAGCCATTAAAAAAAAAGAAGGTAAATATAGGGTCAAAACAAGAGCCAAATTTTGCAACCATAGGAGATTATTGGGATGAAGAAAGAGTCAGCAAAGTGACAAATATTTTGCATGAATACCATGAGTTATTCTCCACTAAGTTCTCAGATATGAAAGGCATAGTAGGAGAGCTGGGAGTTATGAATATTCCTTTGAAACCTAATGTGAAGCCAGTTAAACAAATACCTTATAGACTGAATCCAAAATACAAAGAAAAAGTGAAGAAAGAACTTGAGAAAATGATAGCAGCTGCAATCATTGAACCTGTGGAAGAATCAAAGTGGGTAAGCCCTATGATAGTACAAGAAAAAAAACACTAGGTGAAATCAGAATTTGTGTTGATTTAAGTAAGTTAAATGATGCATGTCTACATGATCCATTCCCTATGCCTTTCACTAATGAAGTATTGGACAATGTACGAGGTCAGGAAGCCTATTCATTTACAGATGGATTTTCAAGATACCATCAGATTAGAATTGCCCCAGAGGATCAACATAAGACCTCCTTCGCTATATAATGGGGTTCATATCAGTATACAGTGTTTCCTTTTGGGTTGAAGAACACCCCTGCCATATTTTCAAGAGTAGTGGTCGCAACTTTCAAAGAGTATATTCACAAGTTTTTGGAAGTATACTTTGATGATTGGATATTGTTTGGGTTATTAAATAAACATGTTGAAAGCTTAAGACTGATGCTCGACACATGTAGACAATGTCAAATTTCTTTGAATATCAAGAATTGTATATTATTGGTACCTTTTGGTAGATTTCTAGGACGCATTGTTTTCAAGCAAGGATTTATGGTGGATCCTACGAAGATTGCTATCATTGTGAATTTACCTCAATCGAAGACAGTTAGGTAGCTTCACACCACACTCAGACATACTGGATATTACATAAAATTTATCAAAGGATATGCATAAATCACTACACCAATGGAAAAAGTGTTGAAGAAAGATGTAACATTTCTATGCAATGAAGACTGTCATAAGAGCCTTGACACACTAATATAAAAGATGGTAACTTTTCCTATTTTGGCTTTCCCATAATGGAATGAGGAATTTCATGTTCATGTGGATGCTTTATGCATAGCTTTAGGAGTAGTACTCGCACAACTTGGGGCAGAAGAAATAGATCGCCCTGTGGATTTTGCAAGTAGGAAATTGTCTAAAGAAGAAAAGAACTATACAACTATAGAAAGGGAAGGTCTAGCTATGGTATATGCATTAAAAAAATTTAGACATTTTTTTGGGATCACATTTTAGGATGTTCATAGATCACTCTGCACTAAAATATTTGGTAAACAAGCCTATTTTAGGATTAAAAAATTGTAGGTGGATATTACTATTTCAAGAGTATGCCTTTTAAGTTATTGTTAAGGCAGGAAGTCTAAATGTTGGACCTGATCATTTGTCGAGGATAGAAACAGGAGAAGAATAAAAAAATATAGAGGATAATCTTTGTGATACACAATTGTTTTCAACCAGAGTAGTAGATTTTTGATGATATTATTCAGTTCTTAACCACATGAATGACCCCTTCAGAATACACGTAACACTATGCATCAGAAGAAAGAGCGGGTGGTTAAGGCAATAGGTTTTTCCCTAATATCAGAGTATTTGTATAAATTGGGACCAGATGAAATAATGCACAGGTATGTTCCTGAGCATGAAAGACATATAATTTTGAAAGAATATCATAGTGGTGCAATTGGTGGACATTATGTAGGGAAAGACACTGTGAAGAAAATTTTAAGAGTAGGACTATGGTGGCCTACATTACACAAAGATGCAAAGGAATACTGTCGAGCTTGTGATATCTGCCAAAGAGTAGGAAAACCTTCAAGAAGAGATGAAATTCCACTAGTACCACAAGTGACATTGCAGGCTTTTTGACAAATGGGTTATTGATTTTGTGGGATCGATCAATCCACCATGGAAAAAGACTGGTGTGAGGTATATAATCACTAAGACTGATTATTTGACTAGGTGGGCCGAAGCACAACTTGTGAAGGATTGTAGTGCAGAAACTGCTGTGAAGTTCATATTTGAGTATATTTTGCCCAGATTTGGGTGTCTAAAGACCTTGATGAGTGATCAAGGGTCACATTGATGCACTCACAAAAGTATGCAATGTGAACAAAAATGACTGGGATCTAAGGGTTCCAGCGGTGTTGTGGGCATATAGAACAAAATGGAAGAAACTAATAGGACAGACACCTTTTAGGTTGGTATATGGACAAGAAGCAATCATGCCTATGGAATACATTGTGACAAGTTTAAGAACTGCAACCTTCATAGACTTGGCAGACTTTGATATAATGGAAGAAAGGATGGCACAAATACTTGCTATGGAAGAAGACAGACTTATAGTAGGTTTTCATTAGCAAGTTCATCGAAAATATGACTGTTGGAATGAAAAAGTTGTCATTAAAAGAAACTTGTCTTTAAAAGGCACATGGGAAATGCATTTATGAATAACAATTGGTAGGATCTAGTGCCATATCTACATTAAATGAGTAAGATCTAAGCTAATCATGGGGTTTGTAATTCAAATTCGCTATAAAATCCATGTCTAACTCCACATTTTACACTTCTCTATCTGGAGAATTCAATTTGAGAATTTGTGACCATGTGTGAGACAAGTGTGTTGTTTTATGTTTGAGATAAGTTTCGAAGAGATTGCTATAGAGTTTACAGAGAAAGGGCTACCAGGAATCATGGAAGCCCAAACTGGTAAATTCACAACATCAAGTGTACCTGTGGCCCCAATGCATGCAAAATCGCTACGAAAACAAGTAGCCATGGAAGAATAGGCACAGAGAAGACAAGAAAAGAGACCAGTTGAAGCCTCTAGAGTAGAGATAAGGACATCCCCAATAAATAAGGTAGCGAAAGAGAAATTGACAAAGGCGAAGTAGGATAAGAAACTTGCATAGAAGGCAAAGAAACTAGTGTAGCAGAAAGAACCAAAACAAATCCATGACAGTTAGGAGGAAGTCAAAATGCACCAGATGGATACAGAGGGTGCATAAATTCCCTTTGTGTTGCCACTATATTTTCCACGAAGGAAACTGTATGCCAAGTTGGTTAAATATCCCAAAGGCAGAAAATTTGGCACTTTCACACTACTGCTACCTGGAAAAGTGCCATTCGAAGGAGAATTACTACGAAAAATTTTGCAGTTGAAGATGGAGGATTGGGACTTCAATGACCAAAGTAAGTATCTGCAGTTTGAGTTGAGAAATTACCTATAAAAGGTATACTATCTAGAGAGGAGATTTACAATATTGGAGCCACCCCGGTGGTCTCAGGGATTGCAGAGATTAGGCTTGCTAAACATGTTAAATGTACCACACTTTGGTAGAAGCACGTCTAACACACCCTGTGTTTGACAGTTGTTGGTATTAGTGCATGATGGATGCCTCTAGCTAGGGAATAGGATCCTAATTGATTAAATGTTGATAAGAAGGATTACAATATTTACCTACCAAGGAAAGGACCCCGCTGAAGAGTTCGTCGGCAAAAAGAAAGACAAGGCAGTAGCACAAACCATGAAGGACAAGTATGGGCTAATAAAAAAGTCATGAGGTTATGATATTAAATCCATTAGCAACAAAGGGGTTCACTTCATCGCACACATCTTAGTCAGAATAATAATGAGGAAGTGTAGAGAAAACGAAGTCCCCATAGGTGTGGTTTCCTTAGACGCACAGTGAAACAACGGGGTTCAATTCAACTAGGTTGGATATTTATGTAGGGAATTTTTGGAGGACTTCCAAGAAGCACAGAAAGAGGGTAAGACATTTCATTATGCATGGTTTATATTAATCATTGATTTGTTAGCATGGAAGGAGTTGGAGGGCTCATAATTTCCTCTAGTTGAAGAAGATGTATGTGGTATGCCTCACTCTACCATACCAAGGAGCCATTGCGTGCATAAGAGAACAATATCTTCTTTGTACTATTTGACATGGACTTGCTTACGGTGGTGAACCAGCGTCCTAGGATGTCACCAAGTTTGTATGATCAGTATCACAATATAGAATATTTTAAGGCTTAATTTTAGAAGGTATATGTAGAGGCTTGGAAGGATCTAATGGAGACAAAAATCCTCTGCCATATTTGGTCATCGAATATGACCTTCTCAGGATAATACAACATTGGTCAATAGAGTGGATGAATCCAACCATAGAATACATTGAACAAGAGAAGGAAACTGCATAGGATGTGGGTCCAAGTAGAAAGGAAAAAGGAAAATATGCAAAAGAGATAGAGCTAGAGTAGGAACAGGGTACCGAGGACCCTCTCGATGATGAAGAGGAAAAATAGGAATCGGTGTTCATAATCAAGAAGAGAATATCTACAACACCTACGGTGAGTGCAAGGAAGAAGAAGAAGGTGAACAAATCTAAGGGTGCAATAACACTTGTCCTTACTGATGGGGACATCGATGAAATTAGAGATAAAATATAGAAAGTAACAGCAGAAACCAAGGACAAGATTGATAATCACTACAGAGCACTCTTGATAGATGTCCAGCAAGGTATTGTAGAGTTGAAGGCACTATCGCAGAAATCCAGACAACCAGAACAGATGGGTCAACCATTATATCCAGAGTGATGAATAGAAACAACATTTAGATTAAGGAATGGAGCGTTACATTTTGAATCAGCTAAAGATAGAGGGAGAGAAAAAGGGTGGGACTATGCCAACATGAACATCGCCACACTATCAACTTAGATATCACATGAGTTCCACCAAGGTATAACAACTAAAATGCAGGAGCGAGAACATCATGCTTCGTTGTTAAATATTCAGGTGGAGAAGGAAAGGGATTTGCTGAATAAGGAACTCAATCAATTGTTTAAGGAAAGGGATGGAGCATGCTAGCAACAATAATATCTAGAGGAATTCATCGCAAAATCTTGTAGTATAGTTCCAGACGTAAAGGTCCACAAAGAAGAGTCACCGATAGAGATGGTCACAAAGTTTTGTGTTGCAATAAGGGATTCAAAGAATAAGCTCGTAAAAATGAAGTTCAAGTATGAAGTGAATATTATTGAGCTGTAAATGAGGCTACAACCAGTCACACCACTAGAAGTAAGTGAGCAAAGGGAAACAGATCTAACATCTGCGCTAAAAGGCATCTCCGACATAGTGGAAAACTGTGGGAAGCTACTAGATGAAACTATGCATATTTGGACCTCACTACAAGAGGATCCAAATATTTAGAATATTGAATAGGAGCTCCAGATGAAGAAGAAGTAGTTGGAAGAACTCTAGGCAACTGCGAATACCTTACTAGTCTTGTAGAGGCTTTCCAGAACACTAAAGGACAGACTCTTCAAAATCAGATCGAAGGCCTTAGAAGAAAAGTGTATATTTTAATAGAGAGGACTCAACCGTGGAAGGATGAGGCCCTCCAACTTTCATAAGTAGTAAATGATAGGCTCAAGGAGCTATGACAAAGGGAAAAATAAGTGTTGCAAAATATTTCCAAACCAACAACAAAGGCACTATTGTAAGAAGTGCGCCTAGAGGAGAAGCATGTAGAAGAAATACTTCAGCAGTATAATACCACCTACATGAGCATCAAAACAAAGAATTGAGGCACAACAACTGAGTGACTCAGGACAAGTCACATGTGGGTGTCGGGGGCCTATGGGTGTAGCCCAACTTGGCTATATTTTGGTTAAGAATCCAAGTTTTGTGGAAGCGTGTAGTAGAAAGGATGTCATGGAGTACGGAGTAAAATATGCAGCAAAGCAACAGATCATGACAAAGACATGCAAAAAAGTCACCATGTAGCATGAGGGCTTCACGGCAAAGCCCCTTCCTTTTGTAAAAGCATTAAAATATTGTAAAATTGTCAGTTTTGGGCCTAGCCCATTGTATTTTGGAAACCGTGGTATTGGGTCCATGGTAATGTAACAATGTAAATTCCTCATGAAATAGTATATATAGGGATGAATAATAAAAAATAAGCAATCAATGATGATGTATTGAATCATATCTTAGTTTATGTGATACTTTTGTGGTCTGCACTTTGGAGGAAGAGCGACGCTCCGTAGCTGTGTGCGCAAAGGCCTGGGTCTGCAACTGATGCGTAGACCATCTGTAGGTTCTTGCGCATACACCTTGCAACTCTGTGCATATGGAAGAACTATTTGTTGTACAAAATTCATATCATAAGAAACAGTTCTTGTGGATGTAGTCCCACATTAGCATGAAACACGATAAAATGTGTGCCTCAGTGTTCATTTGCTTATTATCTGCACTTTATTTTAGTACTTGATAGTTTATGAATGTTTATGTTATGCTTCGATGATGAATGTAATTATGCGAAGTAATGTATAAGAATGAAGTAACTTGTTTAGATGAAGTTATTTATAAGAATTAAAGCATAAAAAGAATACAACTATGCCATAGCGTAGTATCACTCAGGCTATAAAAACCTTGTTTTGCAACCTCCCATAATCACTTTGGGTGAGACTGCGATATTCTTGCAGACCATTGCCGAAAGGGCCAATGGTTGAGGGTTTTGTTTTTGTGCAACACACTTTCAACCTAAGTCCACCCCACCTAAGCCAATACACTCTAGACACCCTGTCAAGCTCCACCTTGCCTCCACATAATGATTTAAACATAGATAGGCCCATTGTATACCCTTTAATTCATCCCCTCAAAGGTACACTTCATCATACTGCACACAATTCATCTGCTCATGCTAAACAAAACTACACTATAGTAGAAGATCTTTCACATGAACCTTGTACCATGTTTTCTCTTGAAGTATTACAAAGTTATCTCGTGCAATAGAAATATTTTATTACAACTATAAGAGGGGTTGAGCCTTAGGATTCTAGCTTAGTTGTCTTTGACATGGAGAAAAGTACACCTCTCCTTTCCCATCAACTTGCATTCCAAGTGCAAGTTCATGCGAAGGGAAAATCCATGCACCACACCATCATCAACAATGGTGCTTCTACTTGTGTTATGGCTATGTCTTGTTGGTTCATTCTAGGTTCTCCCAGTTTATCCCCACCATTGAATTATTTGAAATATTTTGACTGCTACACCTTCACTCCTAAAGGATATCTTTCTAGATTCCCCATCACTCTTTGTGGGAAAACTATTTTCGTTGATATTAATGTCGTAGATAACTCACTTGACTACAATCTTCTTCTTGGATGCAATTGGACTTAAAAAATGTGATTTATTGTCTTGTCAGTCTTAAAAGTCATCACTTTCCCTCATCAAGGGAATATTGTGACTTTGGATCAAATATCCTTCTACACTCTCAAGTTTCAACACCAACTAGCCAACAATGTTCCTCCAATGGGTGGCTCTCCTGACACATTTTATGTTATGCTCTTAACCTGCAAGACGATACCAGAATACCAAATATGTGAAGAAATATACCCAGAACATAGAACAATGAGAAATAACAGCAAGTATTTTATTATTTAGAAAGTAATGTTCACTTGCCTCTTCGAGGGGGCAACCTCCAATAGAGCTGAGCTCAATTACAAAATAAGACATGATGCTCCTCGAGGGGAGTCTCTATCCTTTATATAGGATTCATACATGCAATACCATGGGGCAATACCACGGTTCTTATTAATACCATCTATCTAATACCATGGTCCATTTGCAACTAACTGTGGTGCCATCATTAAATTTGGGTTAACCACATACAATTATTAATATTGGCTTTATTGACTCTTTACTTAACTATAACTATGACTCGATCCTATTACATAAATAAGGGGGTTAAGGCTAGACCCTAACATTCCCTCCCCCATAAGAAGAGCCTTGTCCTCAAGGTTGAAGCTACGAAAACTGCTAAAGGATAGTGGCTGGTTCCCAAGTTGCATCTTCTGGAGAGGTGTCTTTACACTTGACGAGGACTTCCTTGATCGTGCGGTCACACACATGTCATTCTCGTGTGTCAAGAACCTATTCAGGTTGGAGCCATATTGACCCTTCTTCATCCACTTCAGGTAGACTGGTTTGGATTCTGCAATGGTTCCCAATCACTTTCTTGAGGCATGAGACATGGAAGACTGGATGGATTTTTGCAGTGGGTAGCAAAGCTAACTTGTAGGAGACTTCTCCAATGCACTGAAGTACTTGATACAGTCCATAGATTTTTTGGAGATAATTTCAAACAACCCTTGTCTTTGAGTGATGTTTTCTTATATGGTTGCAACCTCAAAATACCTGATCCCCTTCTTGAAATTGGCATTTTGAGCGATGTTGATCTGTTTGTTGCTTCATGTGGTTTTGGGCTTGATGAAGATTCTCTCTAAGGTGGGCCGACATGGTTTTCTGGTTCTATAGGAGTTGATCCACTGCTTGTACCTTCGAGCATCCCCTGATATAAGAAGTAGGAGAAGGAGGGAGTTGACCATAAATTGCTTCATATGGAGTCATTTTCGTGGTGGCATGATAGTTGGTGTTATACCACCGTTCGGCTAGAGGTAACCAATGTACCTAGAGATGTTTCTTTTCTGAAGTGAAACACCTAAGGTAGGTCTCCAAACATTCGTTGACTGCTTCAGTTTGACCATCAATTTGTGGATGATAGGAATTATTGAGTTGCAGTTGGGTACCTTGTAGTCAGAAGATTTCCTGCCAAAATTTACTGGTGAAGATCAGGTCATGATCAGACACAATGGAAGTGGGCATGTCATACAATTTTAATATCTGATCCATGAAATATTGAGCTACCAAAGTTGGTGTAAAAGGGTGGGGTAGGGCGCAAAAATGAGAATACTTAGAAATTCTATCCACAACCACCATGATGACTGACTTATTTCCTAACTTTGGAAGACCCGTAATGAAATCCATAGAGACCTCCATCCAGATTGAGGTCGGGATGGGCAATGGCTGTAATGTGCCTAGGGATTTCACTGTTTCTCCTTTTTTGCGCTGACAAACGTCACATTCAGATACAAAAGTAAGAATGTCTTTTTCATGCCTGTCAAAAAAATTGATCTTTGAATGTGAGCATATGTCTTCTGAAAGCCTGAATGTCCTATAATGGGAGATGAGTGAAACTCTACCAAAATGCGGCTTTTGAGGGTGGATGTTGGTGATAATACAACTCTGTCCTCGTAGCGAAGAATCTCATCCTACCATGAGTAGCCTGTTGTGGAATGTGGATCCATCTGCAATTGACTAATGAGTTGGGAGAGCTAGGGATGTGAAAACCATTCCTTGCGAGCCTCTTCAATCCATTCTAGAATAGGAAGGGAAATTGTGAGCAGGGTACTTTCCTCCTCAAATTGGCAGGATAACGCATCTGCCATAATATTTTCATGCCCTTTCTTGTAAATTATCTCATAATCATATCCCAACATTTTGGCGAGCCATTTTTTTTGTTGTGGTGAGGATAGGCATTGCTCCAAGAAATATTTAATGCTTTGATGGTTTGTGCGGATTTGGAAACGTCGCCCCAATAAGTATGGTCACCAAGTATCTACTACATGTAAGATGGCCATCATCTCCTTCTTATAGGTAGATTGTCCCAGATTCTTCCCACTTAGTTGTTGGCTCGTGAAGGCCAATGGTTGACCTTCCTGGATTAAGACCGCCCCAATACCTATACCAGAAGCATCACAATTAATCACAAAAGATTTGGTGAAGTCGGGTAGTGCTAAGATGGGAGTGGAACACATGGCATGCTTGAGAGCTATAAAGGCCTGTTGTGCTTCATCATTCCAGAGGAATTAATTTTTCTTGAGGATTTGAGTGAGGGGACTAGCAATGTGACCATAATTGTAGACAAATTTGTGATAGTAGCCTGTGAGAACCAAAAATCCTCTCAAGCTCTTCAAGGTCTTTGGTTGAGGCCAATCCTGCATTGCCTGGATCTTTTTGGGGTCCACCCTGGCACCTTCACACCCCACAATGTGGCCCAAATACTCAACTTCTTCCATGCCAAAAGAGCACTTGGACATCTTGACAAATAATTTATGCTTGTGGAGCAGTTGCAAGAGTAGATCTACATGTTGAAGATGTGTGGCCCAGGTGCGACTGTTGATGAGGATGTCATCAAAGAAAACAAGGACAAATTTTCTAAGATATGGTTTGAGAAGGTGGTTCATAAGGCTCTGAAAAGTGGATGGGGAATTACAAAGACTGAATGGCATGACCAGTAACTCATAATGGCCTTCATGAGTTTGGAAAATAGTCTTTGGAATGTCTACTTCTTTCATGTGAATTTGGTGGTAGCCCGAGCGAAGGTCGAGCTTAGTAAAGAATTGAACCCCATTTAGTTCATCTAGAAAATCATTGACAACCGATATGGGAAAATTTTCTTTGACTATCAACTTATTAAGGGCCCTGAATTCTAGACACACACGCCATTCCCCATCTTTCTTGAGCACCATGACCATCGACGATGAATAAGGACTAATGTTGGGATGAATGATGCCTACTTCCAAGAGTTCCTTGATTATTTTTTCAATTTCATTCTTTTTTGTGAACGGATATCTATATGGGCGCACATTTGGTGGTTGAGCCCCTGGAACCAAAGTAATTCTATGATCATGTTCCTATCTCGATGGTGGAAGCTCATGAGGCTTGTCAAAGACTGGCATATGGTTGTTTAAGATCTGTTTCATCTCAACATGAATATGAAGAGAATTGGGTTCGAAGGCATGGATGGCATTAAATGGGGATATAACTCTATGGTGGCCCTTTCTTAACAATTTTTCCATTCGATGTGAGCTGATGATAGAGGGAGCTCCCGCCTGGAGTCCACGGAGGGTATGTGTGTGGTTGTTCTGCTTAAAGTTCATATATAACTCTTGGAAATCGATTGTGATTGGGCCAAGTGTGTGAAGCCATTCAACACCTAGAACAATGTCGTACCCTCCCATGTGTATGGAAAATATGTGGGTCTTTAATTGATAATCCCCCATTTGAAGTTTTACATTTTCACCGCGGCCTTCACATTTCATTGTCCCCCCATCAGCAATTTGGACCTGGAAGTTAGAAACTACTTGGACAAAATAATGTACTGCTTCCGCGACTCTTTGATGGATAAAATTATGTGTATTGCCACCATCAATCAAGACTACTATTGGGCGATGCTTAATAAAACCTCTGATTTTGAGAGTTTGGGGTGAGCAAATCCCTGCCAAAGCATGCAGCGAGATAACTGGTTCTTCGGGTACATTGTCCTACTGGTTGTCCTCTTCTTCCTCCTCTGGTTCCTCAAGTGGTGGGGCTTCCTCTGAAGAACTATGATCAGTAGCATCAATTTGAAAGAATTTTGTCTCCTTGCATTTATGCCCAGGGGAGTATTTCTCATCACAGTAGTAACATAATCCTTTCTTTCTTCTTTCCACCATTTCTGCTGGTGACTCCTTTTGAACCTTGAGTGTTTGGGTAGTGCCTTGAGCCTGTGGGGGGCGACCCTTGGTGATGAAATTGGGGTGATTGGACTAGGCCGCTAACGCACGTTCTACTTCACAAGCTATCCTGCAAGCATGCAACCATGAGCTAGGGTGGTGCAGTCGGATGTGGGCTTGTATGGCTTCTTTGAGACCACTTACAAAACATTCAATGCAGAACTCGTCATGTAGACCTCCAGTGTGGAAAGCTAAGGCTTCAAAGGCAACAATATATTCATTCGTTGTTCCTGTTTGTTGAAGATCAGTGATATGACCCGAAAAATTAGATTCATGGTCATAGCGATCCATAAGAGCTTTCTTGAATGTCTCCCAAGTCAAGGGCCTTCCATAGCAACATTGATGCCATTGTCACCATTGCCATCTTTCATTGTCCAAGTACATGATACCCACACTAAGCTAAGTCGGATTATCCACGATGTAATTTAGTGTGAAATTTTGCTCCATTTGTGCTATCCATGCGGCCGAGTGAGAACCATCAAATTTATACATGTCTAGCTTGGGTGGTTGTGGATGGGATTGTTGGTGGGTGCCAAAGAGGTAAAGAAACTGGCTAGACTCGTCCTCAATGTTTTCATTGCCACTATATGCCTCCGCTCGTGCCTCCACCTTGCCCTTAGAGAGTGTTTCATTTAAGTTCTGTAGTTGAAACAAGACCTCTTTCATTTGTTATTCAAGGTTGTCAATCCTCTCATTGGCCATAGCTTGAGCTCTAGTTTGTACCTTGCACCAATCCGATGTACTTGAAAATTGGGACCGCCCAAAGTTTTTGGCACTAACAATTGAATGGTACCACCTTGCCCAGCTTGTCGTCCTGATTCTTATGGGCTAAGTCCCCAATAAGTGCCCAAATCACACCCAGGTATAGGAACCCACACAACTACTCAGATCTGAATGGTGGATCTGATTGTTGCGACAGCTATAAAGCCCAAACTGATAGATATGGATGGCGGATTTGATGGATCTAAGAGATATGAATGGCTGATCTGATAGATTTGAATGATAAAACTGATTGCTACGGTGGATTTGATGGATCTAATAGATCTGAATAGCTAATGTGATAGATCTGAACGACGAAAATAATTGTTGTTGCTGCGAAAAAACCCCACTTGTGAGATCTGATCTAGCAAAGATTATGCGCGATCCAGAGATAGAGAAGGGAACTATGGTCTTCAGGAGTATCAGGTGATACAGATCGCAATATACATAAGGGTCTGACAGTAGTACTTGGCCCAATTTTTCAGGGCACTAACCAAGGAGGATCAACTGTACCCTTAGTCATACAACCCAACTACCCTATCGTACGTGCGAGTAATCTCGCCAAGTGTTGTTCTCGGTGTACTATAGCAGCAAAATGACCGACGGTTTATCTGTGGTGAGCTTTCAATGGATCAAGGGGGCTTCCAATATACCCAGAGGGTACCTGGAAGACAGTCTATGCGTGGTCGACAGGCTCACCCTCACCCTGCCGGGGGGCATGATGGCGGCCTTAACAGTCGAGGCATGCTTACGCATCCTACTAATTTGGCCATTTTAGCTTGGGCAGAGGTTTTGACATCTTTCCCTCCTATTATAGCATTTTCAGGAGGCGGAGGTTTTAGCGGAATACACTCTTAGTTTTGGATTATCGTTCTGTCTAATGCACTACTGCTTGAATGGGTACCCACAGGGGTTACAATGGATTCCAACAAACGTGACCACCTCTTGTATTTCCTGCATGCATGCCTCCCCAAATCCGCATGTTTATGCGCTCAACAACAAATATCATGGTTTAAAGATGCCGAAACATGTCCCTAGCCAAGAAAAAAGTTTTGCTAAAAATTGGAGATCCCACCGGCCCTAGAAAGTGCTTTAATACCACTTGTTATGCTCTTAACCTGCAAGATGATACCAGAATACCAAATATGCGAAGAAATATACCTAGAACATAGAACAATGAGAAATAACAACAAGTATTTTATTATTCGGAAAGCAATGTTCACTTGCCTCTTCGAGGGGGCAACCTCCAATAGAGATGAGCTCAATTACAAAATAAGACACGGTGCTCCTTGAGGGGAGTCTCTATCCTTTATATAGGATTCATACATGCAATACCATGGGGCAATACCATGGTTCTTATTAATACCATCTATCTAATACCATGGCCCATTTTCAACTAATTGTGGTCCCGTCATTAAATTTGGTTTAACCACTTACAATTATTAATATGGGCTTTATTGAATCTTTACTTAACTATAACTATGACTTGATCCTATTACATAGATAAGGGGGTTAGGGTTGGAATCTAACATTTTACAGCATCGGTGGGGGTTTTCTGAAGAACTCCTCGCTTTTAGGGTGTTTCCCTCTTCCACTACCCAAGGTTCCTCTAACCAATTCAATAGTATCTACTATATTTGATGGCCCTATTGATCCTTGGATCCTCCTGACCCGTTATACCATTAATTATTTTGGAGACCAAATTCCCCTTCACCTACAAGTTGGCTTATCAAGCTATCAAGATGGCACATGAGTCCCCATCTTCCTTGGTTTTAGCCAATTATACCATTGTCTCTCCTGTCACAACTCTCTTTATTGATTTACTTTATGACGTATTGCCTTATTACAATATTATCATCAAATTCATGTCTTTAAATGAGCCACTTAGTATGAGTTTCATCACTGTGCATCAGTCTCTCTCCAAATTGAACTAGGCACTTACTATTTACAAATCTTGTCTATTGATCACTCTTAGATTGTTCCTTCCCCCTTTACAACCATTCATGAAATAGATGCAGAAGGAAACTTACGTAATTTTTCTAAAAAAATTCTTATTAACATCCCAATCAAGATAGGTGTTGTGGAAAACATCGAGATTGGAGAAAACTACACTCTTGAGGATATTTCTAGCTTCACATGCCTCTTTAAAGAGTTATGCAATATCTTTTCTTAGTCTTATGAGGAAACTCTCTACCTAGATACATCTATCACTAAACATGAGATCAAGAAGTATATTGATGCCATGAATATTTGACAAAGACTTAGACAATTCCACCCTTGCAAGTCTGCCACCATTAAGGATGAAATTGAAAATTTACTCAAAGTGGTTTCATCTACCTAGTTCCTTTATGGAATGGTTATCTAACGCAGTCCCCATTAATAAGAAATAGGGAAACATCCATATACTCATTGATTAATCCGACTTGAATATTGTTTGTCCAAAAGATAATTACCCAACACCTTTCATTGACCATATTATCGACGAGTGTGTTAGTTACCACGATTTTTCCTTCATTGATGGTTTCTCTGGCTACAACCATATTGTTATCAAACTAACCAATCAACACAAGACTGCCTCCATCTATCCTTAGTGAACATTTTCTTATCACAAGATTCCTTTTAGTCTTAAGAATACAGGAGAAAAATTTCAAAGGGCTATCGACTAAGACTTTCATGATATCAAACATATTATGCAGGATTATTTGGATGACCTTCTTGCTCACTCAAAACATCATTACAATCACCTAGCTCATCTTCGAGCTATTTTTCTTAGGTGCCATTTTTATCACATATGTCTAAATTTGTATAAGTTCATTTTATTCATTGAGTCATATCACCTCACATTCTTGCGACATTTTGTTGTTAAGTATGTTAAACTCACAAAAGGTTTCATGCACCTATTAAAGAAAGGAGTTCCCTTTTATGGGATGATCAGGCTTAGAGATCATTTAATGCCTTGAAAAAGGATTTGAATTTTGCACCATTATCGAGCCCTCTCAAATACACACACGATGTTTCTCTATATCTCCCTGCATCACCATCCTTCATAGGTATGGTTATTTTTCAAGAAGACACCATTCATAGTAAGCATGTGATTTAATACCTTTCTAAAAGCCTCACTAGGCCTGAACTCAAGTACTCACATGTGGTGAAACTTTCTTTGGTAGTAATCTTTGTCATTGGCTAACCCCGACATTACATACTCCTGCTCTGAATGACTCTTATTTCTCTAGAGAACCCTATGAGGTACATTTTTGTCTCACCATATCATTGGAGGCAAGTATTCTAAGTTGATATTTATACTCTAGGAAATTGATCTAGTCTTCACCACTGTAAAATCTAAAAAGTATTTGGTGTTTTTTGAGTTGCTATTGGATCTTCCCTGAGTTGACCTAGATGAAGTAGCCCATGATCCCATGCCATATGAATTAGTTTATCTAGTAAACTCTATTGATCCATGGTATGGATATATGTTAGTTCTTTCATTTTGAGAAAAACAAATTGTCATGTTTTGATGTTTTACCACAATTTGACCAAAGGTGACTGATGGGAAGTCGCGAAGAAGGTAGTTGAGGAAGGAGATGGAATCCACTAAAGTCTGGAAATTGCAGATCATTGGCCAGATAAATCATGGAATGTGCAGGCACATCCAAGCTGTAATGGTCACTAACATCCAAGGAAATAGTCACAACTAAGCAACAAAAGTAGTCGAAAAGGAAAGCGCAGAGCATCCAAGGAAGAAGACAATAGTCCAAGCAAAAAGAGTGCTTAAAATCCTAAAGGAAAGTCCATAAAGGGAGAGAATAGGGTATCAAATTCCTATCATGAAGCCTATCAAGCTTGAATGATTCTATAATTTCTCGACCATATGTTATATATATTCCCATGTCTTTTTCCATCAATAAGGCCTATAAACCTAATGTAATGATGTAATGTTGGTTGAATTTAAAGAAAGAGGAGGATTTAGGGATGTTTAATGATATACTTATGTTTTTTTATGTAACCCCTTTAAAAAATATATTATGAGTGCATGTGCATACCCTATGCTCTTTTAAATACTTTAGTTGTTGACTTCTACACCAATTATATGTCTAGTGCCTTAGTTCTAAGTTTAACAATTATTGGTAGCCTTGTGCAATTTCTCTTACCACGTGTTCCCAATCCCTTAACCAAGTAAGGTCGTAGTGCGCTTCAGGTGAGATGACTTATTATTCTTGAGTAAGGTAAAAATGCCAATAGTACGCTAGACTAAAACAAACCCTTTGTTGGCCCATGTGCCCGAACCTAGGGTTTCAACCTGATCACCATTTTTTACCAACAAATGGTTCAGTCTTTGGGGCTCGAAATTTTTTAGAGGGATCTGTAAGATGTTGTCGAGAATTTTTAAGAAGGATCTACAAGAGTGGTGGCATGATTAAATAGAATGGTATACTTCTCAACAAAAGCTTCTCCTCCATTGAAGTGTGGAGAAAGTGAAGGAAGAAACATTGTATGTGATCCTGCAAGTGATCAGTACGAGATCTTCTGGTGCAAGTTCCCAAAGTACCTCTACAACTACATGTAGAGTGTTATGAAACTAGCTCACAAAAAGATAGAAAAGATAGATCAATGCCTTAGAAATAAGCCTCTTCGAGGGGGAAACCTCCTTTACATTACACAAATGAACAATTCTTAGATGATACAAATGACAAGACCTCCTTTCTATATATAGGAGTCTAACGGGTCATAATATAATCAGAGTCGACATAACAATAATAATGTAAGGGTCCAATAATAACAATATGGGGACTACATGGACACAAAAATATAATAAGGGGGTTGTACTAATAACAATAAGAGGTTACAATAGTAGTATAGGGACCTAACATGCACCTCCCCTTCAAAAAGTGTTGTCCTCAATGCTTAAGTAGTTCGTGACGCTTTTGTACAAAATTCTTGTCCTCCCATGTGGAATCTTTAGTGGGTAAGTTCTTCCACTTGATGAGATACTCTAAAATTGATCGATTTTGTAGCTGTCAGGTTCTTGTTTCTATGAATGCTGCAAGTTCCAATATAATTTTTCCTTCCTTGTAAAGTCCTAGCAATATTGTTTGAACTGGGACCTTCTGCAACTTTTGAATGAGTGGCCACACTTCTTCATCCTTTTTCCATTCATCCCTTACTTTTTGTATCCAATCTAGTTGCATAATAGAAATAGAACAAAACAATACTTCCACATACTCATCCTTTCTTTAGAGTGCATCTGTAACAACATTTTGCTTCCCTTTTTTTAGATGATTCCAGAGTCATAAACCAACATATTTGTGACCCATTTTTTCTATTCTTCTAAAGATAATCTTTGTTCTAAAAAGTATTTAAGACTATCATGATCCATTTTTACCTTGAAGTGTCTTCCCATTAGGTAAGGTCTCCATTTCTTAAGTGCATGTAGTATTGCCAACATTTCTTTCTCATAATTTGCTTGCTTGAGATGTAGCTGTAAAAATACCCAATCGCCTACATCAAAACTTCTTTCACTATGATGCTGATTTTTCTGTTGTTTCATTTGATTCTGCACCAAAGTGGCGTTATCCTTTAAAAGTTGGAGAACTTGTTGTTGATGCTTGATGTAATATTTCACTGCTTGAATATTTTTCTTCTTGATATGTCCTTCTATTTTGAGAGTTTGAGGAGTGGTAATTTCTTTGAATGCATTACAAGACATGGTCAGATTCATTTCTTGATGCTCGATGTGATGTTTCACTTCTTGAACATTTTTCTTCTTGATATGTCCTTCTATCTTGATAGTTTGAGGAGTGGTAATTCTAGCCAATGCATTACAAGATATGGTCATATTCATTTCTTCTTTCTCGATGTGATCTTTCACTTCTTGAACCTTTTTCTTCTTGATGTGTCCTTCTATCTTGAGAGTTTGAGGAGTGGTAGTTCTTGCCAATTCTTTACAAGATATGGTCAAATTAATTTCTTCTTTCTCTAGGGTTGGTTCCTGGTGTATATCCTCTTCTTTTGATGTTTCTTGATCCTTTTCTTCCTCCTCTTCATAATCTATGTAAAACAATTTCTTCTCGGCACACTTATGACCTTTAGTCTATTTTTTTATCACAATTGTAACAAAGCCCTTTTTCTTTTTTTCTTCCAATTGTTGTGGTGTCAACCTTATAGGTTGTGGAAGGATAGGAGAAACAATACTTCCATATTTATAGTTGTGAGGAGTAGACTTCCTTGTTGCCATAATTTTTCTTTACACTTTTCTTGCCCTCTCCAATGAATCAGGTTCCCTTTGACGAACCTCATGTTGAATGTTATCCTTTAAAGTCCCTATGGAGACATCAACCCTCTGCTTCTCTGGAATATCATTTTCCCTTATGTTCAATTTTTGAAAGTCCTCAATGCTCTCTACCATTGAATGCTTTTGTTTGAGATTTATCAATAAGCTAAAGAAGGTGTTTCTCTTTGTGTTCTCATAATGTGCTATCATTTCCTTTGTGAAAATTAACCACGTAACAAGTGGTTTACGAGAAAAAAGCCCTTTATACCATAAAAATTGATCTGGTTCTAAATAATTAGATGCAATACATACCTTTTGTAATAGTGGTACCCCATGTAGATCAAAATATTTCTCCATCTGTAGTATCCAGTTTATGGATCCTTGCCATTAAACTCCCTCATCTCATTTTTTCTTGATTTTAGGAGATCGATATTGAAATGATTGTAACTCTGTAATTTTATATCTCCAAGTTCTAAAATTTCTTCCTATCATAGCCCTCTGAGTCCTCTTTCTAACCCCGAGAGTCTGATCAGGATTGGATTCTGTAAGGAAACATTATGTCAAATCTCCCATGATGACCCGATTAGAGACCTTTTCAAAAGATCTAACTTGTATCAAGTGCCATGTGTCACTGTTTTGACCTTTGAATCTAAAAACTATAAAAAAGAAACTAAATTCCGTCCTCTTTTTGTAACTTCTTACGAAATTTCAATCTGATGCTTAGAGAGAAAGTTATGACATTTTTCTCAAGGTCACTTGTTTAAGATGTAATTAGGGAGTCTAAAAAAACCCTAACTTCCTTAGATCATACGTCTAAAAATATAGTGAGAAAAGATCTAAAATTTTGACCTAAGGATCAAACCGATTTCTTCTCAAATGGGTTTTTTTTTTAGCTTTTGCAAATTTGTAGCAAACAAGTTAGAGTGAAACTTCCATGATGACCTGTTTTAGATGAAATTATGGAGTTTACAAAAACCCTAACTTCCTTAGATCATATCACTGAAAATATATTGACAAAAGATCTAAAATTTGGATGCAAACTTTAGCATGATTTCGGCTCAAATGGGTTTTGTTTTTAGCTTCTAAAACATCGCAGAAAAAAAAAAAAAATTATCGCGAAAATACCACGATGACCTGTTTGGAGTAGCGAAAACCCTAGAATCCAAAGCTCTGATACCAAATCTTATGAAACTAGCTCACAAAAAGATAGGAAAGATAGATCAACGCCTTAGAAATAAGCCTCTTCAAGGGGGAAACCTCCTTTACATTAAAAAAATGAACAATTCTTAGATGATACAAATGACAAGACCTCCTTTCTATATATAGGAGTCTAAGGGGTCATAATATAATCAGAGTCGACATAACAATAATAATGTAAGGGTGCAATAATAACAATAGTGGGATTCTATGGGGCACAATAATAACAATATGGGGACTACATGGGCACAAAAATATAATAATGGGGTTGTAGTAATAATAATAAAGGGTTACACTAGTAGTATAGGGACCTAACACAGAGACTTCATATGAAATAAAATACTAGCAACCAAATCTGATCTATTGATAACTAGGCTCAAGCTGACCTTTTTTTATTTCATCAGCTTGATACAAATATGACTTGGGTTATCGAATTCTAGGTACAAACCACTCTAGAAGGGTATATTATTGAGTTGGTTTCAGAGGGACACCTGTCCTTTTGTAAGGATGAGAGTGTGCTAAATTCGGGGTTGCGAGAAAGACTAGTAAATAAGATACCATTGCGGATTAAAATCTTAATGGTGGAAGATAATCTGCTTGTGTTCCAGGGCCTCTCCATGGTAGCTTAAACCCTCAGTACTATGGGAAAGGTCTAAGGGGAGGAATTTTTCCTAGTTGTGGGCTATGAAAATGATGGAGAGATAGACGTGGATGAATTTCAAAAATATATAAATTTGAGTGTGCAAAGGAGAGTGTCGATAGTTGAAGAGTTGTAGGAGAGAGCTTTGCAGGAGATCCATAGATGGCAAAGGGAGCTACACCAAGCAAAAATGGTGTTAATCAATTCGGAAGAAAGTATGAGTATAAGGTAACACTTCCCTCAACCTTCCCCCAATACTTTATCATAACCTTGGTCAATTTTTATATAAGCTAGTTAAATTTATAAAGGTCCACAATGTACACACCAACTACAAGGCTAATACCATTAGCGATAGAAATAGTAACTATAATACAAGTCTCCAACGATCATCAAAAATTGGTTCCCATGATTCATACTCATCTCGTAAGTCCAACCATGTATGGTCAGTAACATGGTGGGATCCTTTACTCGATATCTTAAGTTCTCTAAAAGAGAGAATGAGGATGTAGAACAAACTCCGTGAAGCTATACCTATGTGAAGCTATATGGAGGGCTTGTCAAACTCCGGATGCCACAAATTTGATTGAATCTCAAACCACTCTCCAAAAAAGAAAACTAAGATGGTTCATCAAGTGGTCTATATTACATCAGAATCCAATGATAAATGAAGTCTGACTAGAGTTTATTCAAGAATTTAAGCTTCCACAGACTAGCCAACAAGGGTTTTCTAAATTATGGGAAATCAAGCATTAGGAAGGAGAAACTATCTAGGAGATAATGCAAAGGTTTAAGAATGTGATTGGTAAGATGATCTACCCAATTGACGTCAATCATCAACAAGATTAGTTCATTAAAGCATTATTTCCACTCACACACACGCCACTGACTCAAAAAAATATTAATACTCTGCAAGACGAATGGAGTAAGCAATTTGAATTTAGGATATGCCATGATACCCACATGAATATCAAGTAAGGATGGTTTCCAATGATCCCTCTATCCTAGGATTGCAACATTATATCATAGATATGATAGAGAAGTTGAGGGATATGCAACTGGTACAACCTACGCAAATGCAAGTTTACCAGTTTCCATATTAAGGGGCATCATGCCACAAAGTGCCTAAAACTATAGGCACAGATCACTCCCCTCTTACCATAGGGGCATTCCACATCCTTTCCTGCCACCTGAGTTGCATAAATTTCTATGCAAGGTTTATATACAGGGCACGCTCAGTTCCATGCATTTCCTAATTCACAGGGTACAACTCCAAACAAATACTGCAAAATATATAGAACATATGGACATCTCCCTTACCTCTGTCCACTCCTACAAAAGTACTCTAATGTTCCAAATAACACTTCCTACGTGTTTTGTGGCTTCTTGAATCACCACACTAATTAGCGTAGAGTGTTAGACACCCTAGTTGATTGATTGGATCGATCTACATACTATATCAATGAGACTCCTCAAGGACAAGGAGGTGGAGGAACAAGGGGGGGGGAGAGAACAAGAGGCAAAAGTATAATATGTTGCTAAAATTGTCATCAAGAAGGGCACATATCAAGAGATTTCCTACTACCGAGAAGACCTTGATGCTCTCACTGTAGAGTTAATACACATTCAATAGAGGATTTCCCAAAGTTAATTTCCAAATGGGAGGAATGAAACGGACAAAGGGGATAAATTCTGATCAATACAGAAACAAGGGAACCCAAAAAAGCTCCCCTATCAAATATTAACATAGTCACCTGGGGAGGAAAGAAAACCATAGCAAACCTTGGAGTTGTTGAACAACCAAGTGTCATAAATCTTTCCTCACGGAATTTCTCTTATGATTCCAGCCAACAAAAGCAAGACTATAGAGAGGCTAAAAATATTTTTAACAAGTTGATTCCAACTAATGAACCTCAAAGAGTGCAACCAAAATTTTCAAAGGCCAGAAGCCTAAAAGTGCCACAAGCCAATTCCTAAACTATAGCAAAATGGTTCAAGTTGTTTCTGCAACTTGTAAACAATGAGAAAATGCTAGGCCACTTGTGGAAAAATATCAAAGATGTTGTTAAGGAAGAAGAACTTTTGGAAGGGAGCATTTCTGCAAATTTTGCCGAAAGGCACTCTAGCCAGGTGTAGAGAAATACAATAGAAAAGAAAGGGATTGTCGAATTCATGCCCAGATTGCTGGATTCCAAATCAAAGATATAATGTTGGATTCAGGTTAAGATGTGAATATCCTACCCAAGAAAAACTGGGAATCCTTGGGGAGTTCCATGCTAGTGTTTTCTTTGATTCAGTTACGCATAGAGAATCAATATTATATCCTACCTATGGGTTGCCTGAAAGATGTAGAAGTTGACATAGCAGTGGTAAAAACATACGATGATTTTCATGTGAGATATATCATGGGAGACAAAGACCTATATCTGACATTGTTGGGGATAGACTAGGCCTTTGAAAAATATGTAGTAATTGATCTCAAGAAGGATACCATGTCCTTTGATGTGGAGGGAGTATGGGTGACCCGACCCCTAGATCTTTATCAAGGGCCAAGGTTCATTGAGTTGACATATGAAAGAGAAGACCCAAAGCTACTAGACTAGCTATATCGGCTAATGGCAAGAAAAAGGGAGGATTACATCAATCTAACGATAAGAGGGTTGATCAACTGGCGAAGTGTTCAGAGTTTTAAAGTTGGATCTGAAAATGCATGGGATGACTGGTAGCAGGGAAAATGCTATAGGGATTAATGCACGAGTGTTTGGTGATGTAGAAAACCCTCAAAGATCTTCCCGGGATCCTTGGCAGACAGTCAGATTAGCTGCAGCTGCCACAAAGATACATGCATATCTATGTTTAACAAATGAATGTCAAATTGAGAAGGAATTATTACCTCAAGTCTTAATGTGGTGTTATTGGAGAGCACAATGTCGCTAGGCAGAAGACCCCTGAGCTAACTCCAAATCAAAACCTTCACATAGCAAAGAAAAGTGTAATATCACAACATAAAATCTTTATAAACAAATGCATGAACATATAAAAGATATCTAGTTGCATATAACTATGTCACTCATGCCAAAATATATTGAATAAACATATAAACAAGTTATACTACCAACATCATGAAGTGGACAACACAACTACAGTTCTATATTGATGTAGAAAGAGTGATTACAAACATCAGTTGCATCAACCTTCCCTTACCCCTCTAGCTCCTCTCTCTCTCTCTCCCTTTTTAACCTCTTTTGATGCCTTAGTCTGAGACTCTTCTTGATAGTCAAATAGGAAATCCTTTCAAATGGTTTGACCTTTTTCACAATGGCCCAGTCCTTACATATATAGCACATAGGGTTAGGGTTTCCAAGTCCTTCATGAGTTCCATTAGGAAAAAGTAGTGATGTTTCCATTCTTTAGTGCTCTTTCCTATTTGCATACTCCATTAGGAATTAGTAACTCCCCCAAACAGGTCGAGTTTTGATGTTTCCCTGCTTTTATGAGCTCACATAGGAGATAATCTAGGGATATTTTCTCAATCAATTCACTCTTTTCACCCATAGAAACTAATGTAGGGAACTAATGTTATTCCCGAGGTGACAAGTAGAGTTACCCTAGGCACTAACATACCCTTTGGCTTTTTGAGAAGATTTATAAATCAAGTTGATAGTGTCTAGACAATGTTAACTTGAAAATTGGGCCTGTGAACTTGGTCAGTCCTTCAGTCATCATGTCTTTGTCCTCTGAGTTGATGAGGAGGTCATTTTCTTGTATAACAGAAGCCCCCTAAAGTGTGAGATCAAAGGTTGCAATGATGGTCGAAATACTTTATATTTAACTGTCCTTTTCTTTGGAAAAAGGAGAGAGAGGATTGGAGCCTCAGGTGGTACAAGAAACTTGATACAACACATATATATAAAACAACTAAAATCATGTCCTGAGTCAAGCATTCCCACGCATAGTAGCTATGTCAGAGTTATTTTCTCATAAAAGAGACATGACAATGCTAGCCGCTAATAAGCACAATGTGGAACGTGTGTCATAATAGGATTATTCTGATAAGTTATCTCCAAAAAACAATAACCACAACTTAGGAGAGGAAACAAGGCTAAGTGATGCAAGCCTCTACCCAAGGTCTTGTTTTCTGCTTCATAAAACAACATATATCAATACATGTGAATATAGGCATTCATGTCGAACATGCACGAAATCATCCAATTACCAGTCAATAATGGAGACTGTTAATACATGCAAGAATGGCCACCGATAATGGTGATGGTCTCCAAGATGCATAGTACAATCTAATGAGTGCGAAAAATGTTTTTTCGTCGAACACTCGTAGAATATTTTAACCAGGAGCCAATAAATAAAACCCCCGATCAAACATAAGGTGACTAACCACTGATGTCTGCAAGTACCAAGGCACTGAAGTGTTTCTAGGTCTTCTTCCTAGATAGAGTGTTGAATTCGATAGGAAGAGACCTGTTGATAGGTAGGCCATAAGGTGACCTACACCAGTTGACACAAAATAGGACAAGAATGATTATTTTTTGAGGAATATTTTGAGCATTGGGTCAAAGCGATAGAGGGCATGATGGTAGGATATGCTTGATGGTTTGATGGAGGAAACAAAAGATAAAGGTTTTCCCTTGAACAATAGAAGGCACGACAATGATTTTAACCATGTAGCACTAGACTCATGAACACCAAAGAGTGTTATGATACAGAGATGCAAGAACATCAAGGTTTATAAGCTAAACTCATAGGATGGTAGGACTCATATTGAGAGGTTGTCACAAGGAGGCCTATCTGAGGGAGTGACTATTGCCAAAAAAATCTTTCATAATATAGAACATAACACAGTTGTATTGTGCACTTTCCCCATCTAATTAGTTTAGTGAGTCTAGAAGGGTAAACTCATCGATCTTTTCATGTTTTAAGAGTCCGAAAAGGACCATAAAGAGAATGACTCTATGCCCTATCTGATTAGTTTAATGAGTCTATACAGGAAAACTTGTTGATCTCTTCATGTTTTAAAAGTTTGAAAAGGATGGTAAAAAGAATGACTCTATACCTCATATGTGTCATTTAAGAGTCCATACGAGACAAATCGGTGGTCTTTTCATATTTTAAGAGTCTGAAGGATTGTAAAGAACGACTCCAAGGTGGTCCTTTTGTCATAGTTGTTAACGAGGTGTGACAAAAGTTTAATAGTATACCCAGAATGGTTCCTTTTTTGTGAGTTAATCTATTGAGTCTGGATAAAGATAAACCTATGCTCAATAGATGCTTGCCTCATTTTGTTTCGAGTATGAGGAGATGGAGTAAACATGATATTCGTCATGAAATTTTAATGAGTCACGCGATGACAAACTCAATACCTTCATCGAAATTTTAACGAGTCAAATGAAGAAAAATCAAGGTACCTTTTTTAGTTTAGTGAGTGGGGAAAAAGAGGTAAAAGAACTACCCATTCCTTCTTCGTAGATTTAATGAGCCCGAAGAAGGGAAAAACTTAGGGATTTTTCGATTTAAGAGCAAGAAATAGTCCCAAAAAAGAAAGCGCTCATATCGTCGTCGTAAATGTTTAATGAGCCCATTAATGAAAACTCGAGGTTTTTTCAATTTAATGAGTGAAAAAAGTTCCTAAAAGGAATGCTCGAAGCTTCATAAGTTTTTAACGAGCCTCAAGAAGGAACTCAAGGTTTTTTCAGTTTTATGAGCGAGAAAAAAGTCCCAAAAAAGAATACTCAATCAGTCTTTCTCAATTTAGTGAGCTAGAAAAAGAGAGAAAAAGAATTGCTCGGACCATCCTTGTAAGTATTTAATAAGCCCAATGACGAAAAACTCTGGAATTTTTCAATTCAAAAGCAAGAAAAAGTCCCAAAAAAGAACATGCTCATATCTTCTTTTTAGTAGTTTAACGAGCCCAAGGAGACTCGAGGTTTTTCGGATTAATGAGCAAGAAAAATACCATAAAAAGAATGCTCGACCTTCTTCATGGTAGTTTAATGAGCTCGAAGAAGGAGACTCAAGGTGTTTTCAAATTAACAAGCAAGAAAATTAACATAAAAATAATGCTTGACACTTCTTGGTTTCATGCTTGACAATAGAAGGGTCTATGTCATGCATTTCCTCATAAGACCAAGGGAAAACATTGTAGATGTCCTTAAAAGGGTAGGTGAAGCTCGAAATTTCCTCAAGATTGTGATTGGCTCCAATCTGTATGTTTTCCACGATGCCTATCTTGATTGAAATATTGATGAGAAATGTCTTTGAATGATTGCTCGTGTTTCCCTCTGAGTCCAAAGTTTGGATAGTCGTATAAGGTGAGGAAATAATTCCAGGTGCATCAAATTATAGGATTTGAAGAGGAATAATGTCCAAATTAGATATGGAAACACGATGGTGAGAGTCCTCCCAAGATTGCTCTTCTAAACACATGATCTCTTTAATAGCTTCGTCTATAGGTAGGACTTGACTGAGGAGATTGAAAGGAGAAGTTATGGAAGGGGAGATGGTACCGTTGGCCGTGACCAAAGTGACTAGAGATTCTGATGTAGATTGAATGGCCTGGTAGGCCAATTCAGCTGGTGACAGTGGAATTTTTTCTCCATAAGTCTCAATGTTTGAAGGGCAGTAGGATCCAAGGATCAATCAATTCATGAGGAATAGATGAAACCATATTGACCATATGTGGAACTGTGGGTGATGAAAGAGGGAAAGAATCCATCAGGGAAGAGCTCTTCAATAGACCAATACCAATACTAACATAAGGGTCAGGTACACCACCAACTAAGGGTACAGAGCCATTAGGTAATGGGGAATAATCAGGGGTACAAAAGGACAGCTGGTCCACTGTGACTATCTTTCCATCCAATGGAAATAGGATGATGTGAAAGAGAGTAGACACAATGCAGTCATGGCATAAGTCCAACTACAACCCAAAAATAGATTATAGTCAAGATTTCTATCTATGACTTCAATGTCCACCGATACTATTTTCCCACTCAAGGTGATGGGGTTGCTAGCTAGGTAACCTTTTAGGATGAAAGTGTGGCTATCGAAAGCTCTAAGGGAATTTGACGGCGGGAATAGGGTTGGAGAACCCAAAGCGAGCCAACATGAAGCTGACATTATGTAGGTTGAAGAATCTTCATCAATGATAGTTTGATGTATTCCTTTTCCTTTCGAAAATATTTGCACCTGAAATGCAAGATAGTGTGAAAGGGGAGGTTTAGATTTTTCTATGTCGAAAATTGCAAGCATGGAATCCTGACGGCCAATACCACCAATAGCCGAAAGTATAGCTTTCCTTTATGCTGGACAAGTTTGTAATATTTTGAGCACCGACATAGTTGATGGCACTTGCGCCAAATCTTCTACAATACTGTAGTTTTGGGCGGAATGTGTAGATGTATTGTGCGTTGTGCAACGAAGTGCCCCTTTAGGGGGGAGAATCACAAGATCAGCAATCGACCTTTTGATATGAAGATTGATAAGTGGCAGTTGGTTTTGATTTGAGGAGGATTCCTTTGCATGAATGACTGGAGCTCCATAAGATTTGGATCTTGTTTGTAGGTCTACCATTTCAAAGGTGTAAACGGTAGATGGTCCTTCACGAGCTGAAGGATGTTGTGAATTGCCACGGCCCCCTTATGGGGGTTGGGGTTGGTTTGCAATAAGGTGTTGCTACTACTGAGAAGGGAATGGACTATTCAGGATAGTAGGGGTCCTGCCAGTGTCCATTTTAGCAATCAAATCTATGCATTCATGAAGATGCAGAAAATGATAGGTCATGTGGTCTTCAGCATAGATTTTGCAAGGGAATATGGAGGGTCTATCCTTTCCATCGCCAGAGGGTGAAATAGTCTTTTGCTTTGGGTTGTGCTACTTTGTTGACTGCTCTTCATAAGGGGTAGTTTTTTTCGTATTCTTCTTGTTCTTACCATCAATTTTTGTGTTGACTGCACAAAGTTTATCGCGGTGGTAGGAAGAGCAGTCAATTTGGTAGAGGGGTCAACTGACATCTGGGAAATGTGACGGCTGAGTATTTTTACAGCAACCCTGGAGATTGCATCGATAATCCAATTGGCATGAGCTCTAGGTTGCTGAGTAGCGGGAGCATTGAAGTTGTGAGGAGCATTGGTAATGACATCGTATAAAGTGCCAGACTGCGAATATATCAGATCTAAGTGTTGGGCATGAATGGATTGGTCTTTTGTGACTGCACCACTTAAGGCGACATCTTTAGTGATTTGGGGGAGTAGATACTTGTAGAACCAATCTGCTAATAGATAGTCTAGGAGGGAAGCTTTGACTAACCTCTGCCTACATCTCCATTCATGTATATGATTAGAAATGTGGGTGGCGATATCCTGATGTAATGAAGTGAGGAGTTTCATCCCAATTTCATAGCGGATGGGTAGCTGGAAGTGCTTTAAGAATTCCATCGCTAAAGTGCTGAAAGTATTAAATGACTTGCATGGTAACTCGATGTACCACTTGGCTGCATTGCCAATAAGGGTGTGGGGAAAGAGACATAGCTAGATACTATCATCCACCATGGAGTTAGAAACACACCATAGATGATAGGTGGTGATGTGTGTACCCTGATCCTCCCCTTGTTTCCCTTCGAACTTCGGGATGTCTATTGGTATTTTATTCTAGATTGGTGACCAAAGTAAGTTATGATAGATGGGGTCATTCGTAAGTTTGTACAAGTTAGGGATATCAAGTGTTGCCAAGAAAGGCAAGGTGTTTGATGCCCCTGAATCAAACAAAGGCGATGGCATATGACTTGAGGATCCTTACAGTCCTTCCATCATTTTGTTTCCAATATTATACACAGGTTGAATGGTATAGTAAATGCCTTGGGGTATGGTATTGTACTGTGGGTTTCCACAAGGATTGTTAGGCTGGGGGATGGATCTTCCCCCAGGATAAGGAGTTCCCCATTGACTCATTTGAGGTTGTCAGCAGGGTGCCCCTATGGATTGATTAGGACCTTGTTGAGGGTTCTCGTTCACCACATAAATAACCATAGGTCCTTGATTGACATAAGGAGGGTTCATGTCAATCAATGACTGACTATGCATAATTGAAAACGGAAGGGAACTGTTATGCTCCCGGTCAGTATATGCATGTTGGGAACAATGCCCCCAAATACCTAAATCTCAGGGTTAACTATATAATGGATTCCAACCATATTGTTGGTTGAAGGGACCCATGCTAACCATGCAATATTGAGCGTTATAAGGAGTGCTACATGTAGGACTTGTCAAAGGTCCAAGGGTTGACACAAAAGGGGTGAAACCCAGAAGGTAATAGGTTTCACTCGTGGAGGGTGTTACGATAGGGTTTGAACTTGGGATAAATGGTATAGTGGGGTTCACCATTAGAGGTGTGGTACTGACTGTCGACTGAGGAGGTGCTAGTGGACCTAAAATTGTCCACAAAATCCCACAACCCATTAGTCAAGGACGGGATGGGTGGAAATGTTCAAACTGAAGACAAAGGAGGTACAGATGCAACTGGAACCAAGAGTGGGCCCAATAGATTCATGATCAGAGGATTGTATGGAGGAATAAATCCTTTATGAAAGAAATACTCTGGTAAGCTTGAATCGTGGGATGTCCAAATTGATTCTATGTTAGATCTCGGAGACTGATTTCCCGAAGACGGGGAATCCGATTCACTGGAGCTCAACAGATCCTCCACAGTGAGTGGGGAAAGTCCTAATAACTATCTAGATTGAAGATGAGGGCCGAATGTAGCCATGGTGGCTAACAATTTTATTAATAAATGTTATAGTGTTGTTTATTAAAGTCTCATTGATAACACTCAGGCACTTAGAAAATAAAAAATACACTAAGGAAATCAATCAACAAGTAGAGGGAAATGAACCTGTATGATAAGAAATGATCATTGGAGATGAAACCCAGTATCACAATGAATAATAGAGAGAGCTAGCCAAATGTACAGTTACAATTACTCTTGAGCTTCGCCCGAACCTCAGATTATGGGGCCAAGTACTCTCGTGAAGACGAGCACCCTCCCAAAAATCGAAGACATAGTAGATTCATCTGTGTTAGGTACTAGGGCAGCCCGCCCTAGTCACCTTGTGTTTTTCCCTAAAAGTATGGCCACTAAGGATACCTCAAATCATAGAGACACTACTGGGGGGTACATAGTTGCAAATAGTACGTTGTGTGGGCAGGATACCTGAGTCCCTGACTCAGCTTCGATATCCCCTAAGGGATCCCCAATACACAAAATACTCAAAGGATATGTAAGCAAAGGTGGGTTACCATCACTTAGAATCTGATATTGTCTCATATTTAGCTCCGCTTTTACTGGAGTGGTCCCGGAGAGTATGCGTGAAGAAGGATTTCTCTCTTTAATGACACTAGTTTCGATGTATGATCTTGGGTAGTTAACTCACACTGCCTATCCCAAGATCCTATCCTAAACTAAAGTGTGTTTACTCTAAAAGGAGTTGTTGATTGACTTTATTAGGTAGATTTTAAATTTAGTTCGTTAGAGTCTTTGTTAAGGGTGTTGACGTATGAAATTATATGGGACTCTGACTCAAATAATGCAAAAACAATGCTTGTAAATTTTCGCTTTTGATGAATAAGCTTCTACAAAGGAAGAGTCATTCATATATCAATATTTATTCCATGCATCCTATTCAGTAAAACACTAGCATAACTGACAGAACTTCAATGCTCACTAATAACTATTGAAACCAAATAATGCAGATCTAACCAGCTAAGTAGAAAATAGTAATTTGTTTTGTATTTTTTCTTTAATGAAAACAAAAACTTTAAGAAGTAAAGCTATTTTCTTAAAAGAAAAAATTTTTAGGATGCAAATTAGTCAAACAAGTGCAGTTGCAGATCCTTAATCATTCTGCAAGTAGATTTCAAAACCCATGAGTTCACAGGGTAAGTTGTTTATCAAGAAATGGTTGACTAATGCTCTGTACTAGAGGCTACAGAGAGTTAGTTTCAGCATTAACGCTTTGTTTGTGAGGGCATAGTGCTTTATAAAGTATCATTTTCACTGGTAACCTGCGTTAGTGAGGAAAAATACACAAAAAATGGGTTGTGGGGATCAAATCTGGGGCTGAGAACTAAGAGAAGGGTGTTGTATAGTCCTGTGTGGTTGGAAAGGGAATGAAGAAGTATAGGAATGCCTAAAAGAAAGAGAGATCTAGGAACTTGCAGGGAAAATCAAGAACTAAGTGTAGTCCCTTGTGGAGTCACCAATTCCCCAGTGAAGTCACTAATTCTACTATAGTTATTAATGCACAGGTGTTTGGTGATGTAGAAAACCCTCAAGGATCTTCCCGGGATCCTCAACAGATAGTCAGATTAGCTACTATCACAAAGATACATGCATATCTATGTTTAACAGATGAATATCAAAGAAAGAAGGAATTATTACCACAAGACTTAGTGTGGTGTTGTTGGAGAGCGCATTGCATCTAGGTGGAAGACCCCTGAGCCGGCTCCAGATCAAAACCTGCACATAGTAAAGATAAGCATAATATCACAACATAAAACATTGATAAACAAATGCATGAACATATAAAAGATATCTAGTTGCATATAACTAAGCCACTCATGCTAAAAGATATTGAATAAACATATAAACAAGTTATACTAACAACATCATGGAGTGGAAAACACAACTGTAGTTCTATATTAATGTAGAAAGAGTGATTACAACCATCAGTCACATCAACCTTCCCTTACCCCTCCATCTCCTCTCTTTCTCTCCCTTCTTAACCTCTTATGATGCCTTAGTCTAAGGCTCTGCTTGGCAATCAAATAGGCAATCCTTTCAAATGGTTCAACCTTTTTCATAATGGCCCAATCCTTGCATATATAGAATGTAGGGTTAGGGTTTCCAAGTCCTTCATGAGTTCCATTAGGAAAAAGCAGTGATGTTTCCATGCTTTAGTGCTCTTTCCCGATTGCATACTCCATTAGGAATTAGTAATTCCCCCAAACAGGTTGAGTTCTGATGTTTCCCTACTTTTATGAGCTCACATAAGAGAGGATCTAGGGATATTTTCTCAATCAATTCACTCCTTTGACCCATAGAAACTGATGTAGGGTCACTAACGATGTTCCCAAGGTGATAAGTAGAGTTACCTTAGGCACTAACGCACCCTTAGGCTTGCTTAGAAGCTTTATAAAGTAGGTTGATAGTGTCTAGACAACATTAGCTTGAAAACTGGGCCTGTGAACTTGGTCAGTCCTTCAGTCATCATGTCTTTATCCTTTGAGTTGATGAGGAGGTCATTTTCCTGTATAACAATGAACATGAGATCAACACGAGATGTTGTGCCACGATCCACCATGTCCACTGGCTTGATACTGAGATATGAGAATTTCCTATTTTTAATGGCATGGGATATGTTACTGATTTTATTAAAGAAATTGATTCAACCATCTTGGAAATACATAAATTAACCTTATTGGATGTCACCCTCCAATTGATGCCAGCAAGGTGGTGGGGATCTCATTGCAACAATCTGAGAGAGTGACAGGAGGTTAAGGAAACATGGGTGGCCAAATTCGGATATTCAATGGGTTGCCTGCCTAATGTCACTAAGTATCAAGGGAGAAATGACCCTCAACAATAACTAAAAGGTTATAAGGACAGATGGATCAGATAAGGACTTCCAAGACATTTGTGCATGCATAGCTTTTCCCACACACTAGGGACATTTCTGCTGGCATGGTACATGAAGGAAGAGATATGAAGACTTACAAGTGAATGGAACCTCATGGCATCTCGACTCATTAATGATTTTCCCTCACTAATGATGATGAGAGAATAAAATTTGGCCTGCAAGCAGTCAAAAGGATCATATTTTCTGTAGGGAATCTCACTGAAGACTATTTGATCAGGAAACCTTCAATCATATATATGAATCCATATTCCAAGAAGTTGTGCCTTGTGGAAAGATAGACCTGTAAACATATGGGGATGACATGGAGGAGTTAAGGCACTTGACATTTAAAGAATCAGAAGGGGATCGAAGTGTCAAATATGGGCTTGTAATAGATGGTCCATAATTGCTACTATTAAATTTGCAGAAATACAATATCGACATTAAAGAAAGCCAAAATTAGCTTCGATTAGGGATTATTGGGATAAACTTACTAACAAGGAAATATTCGATCTTCTAAGAGAGTATGAGGACCCGTTTGCCTCATTTGTTACAGAGCTTAAAGGAATCAAGGTGGAGTTGGGTGAAATAAAGATTATGCTTAAGCTAGAGGTGAGACTAGTGGAGCATTGACCATATAGATTGAACCCGAGAGTCAAAGAAAAGGTGAAAATATAAATTGACAAAATGTTGGAAACATGGCTTATCTTCCCGATTGACAAGGTTGAGTGGGTCAGCTCGATCATTATACAGAAGAAGAAGGACACAAAATAAATTTGGGTCTTCATGGATTGCCAGAGCCTGAACAATTCCTATGTTCATGACCCCTTCCCCGCTCTATTTAGTGATGAATTTATTGACAATGTTGTAGGTAATGAATCCTACTTGTTCACGGATAGATTCTCGGGTTATCACCAAGTCTTCATTTTGGAGAAGGATAAGAATAAAAATACCTTCATCAACAAATGGGGGTCCTATGCCTATCATGTCATGCCCTTCATACTAAAGAATGCACCAAAAGTGTTCTCAAGGATTGTAATAATTGCCTTTAGGTACTATATCCATAGATTTCTAGAAGTGTACATGGATGATTGGACAATCTACATTTTTTTGAAAAGGAACTCCAATTTTCTCCGAGTGATGTTCAACTACTACAAGCAGCTACAGATCTCCTTGAATTTGAAGAAGTGTGTTTTTTCAGTCCCCCTTAGGGCACTCTTGGGGCAGATTCTTTGCAAATAAGGAGTATGCATTGATCCTGCTAAATTTGTCATAATCCTTAATCTACCTCCCCAGACAAGTGTTAAGCAGCTGAGGTCAACCCTCGGTCACAATGGATACTACTGAAGATTCATTCACAACTATGCCTTAGTCACCGCACCACTAGAGAAACTCTTAAAGGAAGATGAAATGTTTATCTCGTCCAGTGAATGTGAATTTGCCTTCAATGTGTTAAAATAAAAGTTGGAAAGTGTGATGATCCTAGTCTATCCATATTGGAATAAGAAATTTCATGTTCATATCGATGCATTTGGAATTGCCTTGGGAGTTGTGTTGGCTCAACTAAGAGAGGGTAACCTTGATCACCCAATCTACTTTTCTTGCAGAAAAATATCCACGGTAGAAAATAAATATACCACAATTGAGCGTGAAGCCCTTGCAATGGTGTACTTGCTACAAATGTTCTGAAATTATCTTCTTAGGGGGGAATTCAAATTCTTTACTAACCATTCTACTCTAAAGTACCCAGTGAACAAGTCTGTGCTCGAAAGAAGAATTTGTAGATGTCTCTTGTTATTCCAAGAGTTCACATTCGAAGTCATTGTAAAGCCAAGAAGACTGAAAGTGGGTACTGATCACCTTTCCCAGCTGGAGACGAGAGAAGTTGGAGGTTCAGTAGACGATCAATTGACAGATGCTAACATGTTCTTGATCAAGGCCATACCCGACTACTTCAAAGATATTGCATTATTATTAACCACAAGAAAATTTCCAGAGGAATTCATGGCAACACAAAGGAAGCACATGGTATTCTGAGCTACATATTACCAACTGATTGCAAGGCAGTGATATAAAATGGGTCTTGATTAGATATTGCAACGGTGTGTCCTCGATCATGAAAAGCGGGATGTGTTATGGGAATTCCATTCAAGAGTTGCAAGTAGATGCATGGTTGGAAAGGATACCATGAAGAAAGTGTTGCAGACATGACTCTAGTGGCCCACACTTTTGTGAGACACAAAAAAGTATGCCAAGAAATGTGATTTTTGCCAAAGAATGGGATGGCCATTGCATCGGGATGAACTTCCTTTGTAGCCAGTATGGGCACTTCCTACATTCAATAAATGGCGGGTAGACATTAGGGGAATTTTGAGGTCTAAAATGGGCCTCCTAAAGAAATTATAAAATAATAGTGGAAATAATAAAATAAGATTACATTACATCATCAAATTTTAGAGAAAAAAAAAACAACTATTTTTTCAACTCATATTTTCAACTTATTTCCCTATGGGTTTACCCAAATTTTGAGAGGAAACACTTGTTGGATGCATAATTTGATTCCTCATCCAAGGAGTACCCATGTTGCATACTTTTTATGGACCCTGCTACACTAAAAATGAGAAATACATGAAAAATGTGAGTGCAATCACTTTTTCTCATGTATTTCTCATTTTTCGTGTAGCAGGGTCCATCAAAGTATGCAACATGGGTACCCCTTGGATGAGGAATTAATTTTTTCATCCAATGAGCACTTATGCTCGAAATTTGAGTAAAACCTTAGGAAGATAAGTTGAAAATACAAGTTGAAAAAGTAGTTTTATTATTTTATTTTATTTTAATCTTTTTACTTTTTTACTCCAAAAATGGTGAATCATACCCCATGGTTGACATCATCATCTTGAATCTTATTGGTTCTTATAAATTTTATTTTGGTTGTACATTTTTCTTAGGAGACTCATTTTAGACCTCAAAATTCCTATATTTCTTTGTGGGGCTCATTAATCCATTGACACGCACTCCAATTCTAGGTACATTATTACTACCATAGATTACCTTACCAGATAGGCCAAAGCTACACTTGTTAAAGATTGCACTACAGACACAACCACCAGGTTCATTTCTAAAAACATTATCACTTAGTTCAGATGCCCTAGGAGCCTCACAAGTGACCAGCGGAGCTGCTTCATCAATGAGATGGTCACTGCACTATTGCAGAACTTCATGGTCCAACACCATAAGGGCAACCCATATGACCCACAAGAAATTGAAACCATGGAATATGTTAATAAAATATTAGAGAAAGGCCTCACTAAGGTTTTTCCAATCAACTAAGATCACTGGGATGAGTGAGTACTAACTACTCTATGGGCCTACTATATAACCATAAATCGATCACACAAATATACACCATTCCAGTCGATTTATGGTCAGGAGGCCATATTGCCATTAAAGTTCATTATTCATAGTCTTTTCATTGCCAAAGCCACTCAAATTCTAGAATATGAATCAATTAAAAAATGGTTGGACGAGTTATGGGAGTTTGAAAAAAGAATATTCATGGAATATTTACACCAAACTGTGGAAAAAGGAGAGGTAGAAAGCATGGAACAATAAGCACATAAAACATAAGTATTTTGTAGTTAGAGACCAATCTCTCTTATATGACAACAAGATTCTAAACTACCTTGGAAAATTGTGAATGCATTGGTTAGGATCATTCATTGTTGTGGAAGTAAAAGTGTCTGGCACTGTCAAACTCGCGTAATTGGATGGAATCCTAATACATGATTGGGTGAATGGTGCATGCCTGAATCCCTTTTAAGGCACAAAATTTTTTTCATCAAATTGATTCAATCTCTGAAAGGGGGTAGTATTTAGGTATATGTAGAGTCAGCCATTTACTTTTGCAATCACATCAGTTATTTCAGTCGATTCAATCAGGTTAGTCATATCAACTATGTTAGTCGAGAATAAATCCATCTCAATTGAGTCTCTTAATTAGTCTAGTGCTCCTGCTGCAACTGCATGTGGTCAGGGAGTCACACATGGAAATAATATTATCCACAATAATTAGTAATAATTCCCTCCATAAATTCGAATTTGGGCTACTTCTCTCTCGAATATCCCTCACACGATTTGGTTGCCATGTTTTTGAAGTCTTTCATCATCTCATCATAATTAACTATCATGATCAACCACCTTTCCAGTTTTCACGTCATCCGATATAGGTCATAAATATCCATTAATTCCATCATTTGGATCAAGGATATAAAGTTCCTATATTAATTAGTTAAGTGGTCTAATAAAAAAACTTCATGTCGAGTCTCTATATTAAGTCTACATGGAAACGTTAAGTTTTTCAATAGCAAGCATAGGTGGTTGAATCGCCCAGTATAGAGTCTGTGTCGAATTTACCTGGTCCTTGACCCAAATTCAAGCCCCCTATGTATATCTTCTATAGTCTTCTAATTGCAACCATGACTAAGGTTAGCAAAATATTTGTTCCCACACCTACATCTGACCCTAGAGTCATAAAAATTGAGTCACCCTATGGCAAATATGACAAAGCTGCACTTGTGGATAATAATCTTTCAGACTCTTTCCATTCCCTAGTGCTCAAGCATGAAGTTTTTACAGAAGCTACAGTTAAATCAGATGGAAACCAGTCATCTAAAATCAAAGAGGATTTTAGAGGCATACATAGGTCGACATTGCTAAATTCATGCACTTTACCAGTGTTTGACAATGTGGGAGCAACAATGAAATGTACCAAATTCATCATCTATCGAATGCATGAAGGATCTCTCCAACTTAACAAGGAATACCCTATACATGCTAGATACATTTAGAGGTTCAAAAGACTATCTATCATAGGAGCCACAGTGTCATATTTGTTCCAAAATACTTCTAAGCGAGGAAAGAAAAAGGGTGACGACAACTACTACATCAAATATGATACTCAGTGTGGTGGTAAGGGAGCTCTTATTGAATTTATTAACAATCCTAACATCAAATTCTCTTGCTATACAATTGTTGGAAAGTTGATGCACCATTACTCAAGGGGTGAGTGCACCTTGGACACCATTTCAGTAGTAGAAGCTTGTGTGCAAGGAACACAGTTAAATTGGTGCATTTTTCTATTGTATGAGCTATTTGAAGCCTGTGAAGATGTATACAAGAGGGAAACATATTTTATATATGTATATATTGTTGTTTCCTTAGCTATGATGAAGTGGTGCCCACTGAAAGGCATAGAGATAGCACCAGTTGTTGAGGACCAACCCCTTTCACTCATATATGTACCATGGAGGATTTCATGGGACCCCAACAATAAGGAAATTAATGAGATTTCATTTGCTAAGTGGTATGAAAAGATGATAGTTGTCACCTACAACAATCTCAGAATCCCATTGTTGCTTCTGAATGAATAGTAGCACAAAACATGCTTTGGTGTTCGCCATGGAAGCACCTGGATCCAGCGTAAGTGCATCAACCCAGATATGTTCTAGATAAGCACTTAGCCATTCATTGTCTTAGAGGAGGTATTCCATACCGAAGCCATGTCTTGGCCTAGAGTTGTTGGAATAGTTCAGGAAGGAAAAATGACATATTCTTTCGAAGTGATGTTGCCTAAGAGAATTCTTGGTGAAACCCCTTGTACCTCCTAGAATAAAATCACAAAGGAGACACTCAATCCAATCCTGAAGAAGCTTGAGACAGTGGTGATGTCTTTTCACAATACTCTGGAGGACATTAAGGCATCAGTAAGTCCTTTCCCTTCATTTTCAAAATTTATTAATGTCAGTCCAATTGCTTATTTGACCTTTGGCCTAGACATTTCTTCAATTCCCTTAGTGAGCCCTCATTCACATATTTAACCCACCATCCAGAATGCTCGCCCACTTTCCACTAGGCTCCCATCAATTCCCAAAAAGCAAACTAGATTTACCTCTACTCAAGTAGTTGATCTTATTGATGACGAACCACAATCTCATACTAGCGCACTAGTGATAGAGAAAAAAATGTCATCCACATCTGTTGTATCCCCAATGTCACAAAATCCATCACCCCGAACAACCTCCCCCTTAAAGATCATCTCAGACATTAATCCACCTGAAAATCCTCTTGGTGCCAAAACAAAAATGGAAGTAGGCTATGTTACCCAATCCATGACGGACACTACAAATGAAGTCGTCACAGTTCCCCCTACAAGCACAGAGTCCATTAATACATCTCTCGTGTCCTACTACTAGAACCAATACCACTAAAAACCACCGGTCAACCTATCACCTCTAGGAACATGGGAAAAGAAACCATATGCACCTCAACCACAACATCAAACACCACCCCCTTGCCACCACCGCATTCTATCCCTCACCATATCAATACTCATATTGTTGAGACCTCACAGCAGGAGTCCTCACCCCAAGGGAATTCTGAGAAATCATGTTCAAGTGACCAACCATTGTAGAGCCAGTATCCCACACCTAATACTATGACCCCTGATGACCTTCGGAGTTGGTTGTTGTCTCAATTATTTTCTTTTATTCAACTAGATGCATGTCACGTAGAGGCGTTGCATAATACTCTGGCAGCAGAACATGAGCAGCAACAACAACAACTTTTTTCCATTGCGGTAGAAAGAGATCGAATTCTTTAGGAGAAGTAGGTGCTCCATAAACATGTTGACAAAATAAGTGGAAATCTCCAAGATTTTGGGCCTCTGTTGCTGAAATAGTAACAACTGCACCTGAAGACTTCTCGACCTGCACTCTTTCAAAATGTTGTGATAATATTAAAACCCCTTACACCAATATCATCTCAACAAATAGAGAGTTGAAAAGAAATATTTTTTCCACTGAAAGGGTACTAATGGATCCAACAACCTAGTATGCCAGCAAGATTGAGCATAAAATCATAGAAGTGGCTTGTCTGAAAGCCTATATTACCTAGGCTACTAGGGAAGCTAAAGTACTCTTTTCTCAAGTTCGAGATTGGTCAGGTTTTCCTGTAAAGAAAAATAAACTGACCTACCCCCTATGACAAAAGGTTATTCAACTCTTCAATTACGCCATGGCAACCCAAGACCTCAACTAGTAGAAGGAGCTCCTAGAATAGGGGAATGTCCTCGAAAAATGGATCTAGCAAATTGAGGATGAATCATGATGAGAAAAGTCTTTGGTTCGTGACCTGAAGCCACCAGCACAAGGCCACTTCCAGAGGCTACAGCATATCAGGATCAAGGTAGAGACCCAATGGAATACACTATTAATGACAAGACCTACTCAACCAATGGTGGAACTCACAACACAATTCATTGACCAAGAAAGCACCTTCATAGGTCCATGGTAAGTGACACTTATTGAGTATATGCAGTTCAAAACAATAGCCATCCAATATATCCCAAAGTTGGGTCCTTTATTTGAAGGAATAGACAAAGGAGGAGGAGCACTAGTAGAATAACTTCTACAACAAGAAAAACCAGCAACACCAACAAATAATTGACTTGGGGATGAGTCAATGGACTGTGGTTGGGGCCTATTGGGTCCTTCATGTTGAGAAAAAATATTTTTTCATGCTTTTGGTTTTGACCACATTTTGACCAAAGGTGATTGACGAGAAGTCATAAAGAAGGAAACCGAGGAAGGAGACAAAATCCGCTGAATTTTGGAAGTTGTGGATCATTGTCCAGAGAAATCAGGGCATATGTAGGCACAACTGAGCTCAAATGTTCACTAATAGTCGAGGAAGAACTTGCAACCGAGAAATAGAAGTAACCAAAAAGGAAAGGGTGGATGATCTAAGGAAGAAAGCAGTAGTCTAAGTGAGGATAGTGCTTAAAAGTTCAAAGGAAAATCTAGAAAGAGAGAGAAGAGGGTATCAAAATGTTGTTGCAGAGCTTATCGAGCCTGCATGATTCTATAGTTAATTGACCATATTTTTTATTATATTCCCATGTCCTATTTTGTTGATAAGGCATATAAACCCAATGAAATGATGTAATGTTGGTTGAATCTAATGAAAGAGGAAGTTATAGGAATGTTTAATGATATCCTTAAGTTGGTTTTATGTGTCCCCTTTAAAAATTTATTACGAGTTCATGTGCATACTCTATGTTCTTTCAAATACTTTATTTTTTGAGCTATGCACTGATTACATGTCTGGTGCCTTGGTTCTAAGTTTAACAAGTATTGATAGCCTTGTGCGATTTCTCTTGATGCATGGTTCTACTCTATAACCAAGTAAGGTCACAATGCAAACTACACTAGACTACAACGGACCCTTTGTTGGTCCCTGTGCTTGAACCCAAGGTCTCAACCTGATCACCATTTTTCGACAACAATTCTTGTGTATCTTGAAACCCAAATTTTCTACCCAAATCTATTGAAAGACAATCATTGTGGTATTCACCACCACACGAAAAATTACTTGGTTCTTAACAGTACTCTATATCAACATGGTGTTTATTCTATCCTTCGACGATGTCTTACTCACGACAAGGCGGAACATGTTGTAAATGACTACCATGCTAGGGCATGTGGTGGTCATCTTTCGGGCCTAGATACTACCCAAAAAGTCCTACTTTTTGGATACTAGTGACTGTCTCCTTTCAAATATTATATAATCATGGTCAAATAGTGTCACCCTTGTCAAGGTTTTACCAAGAAAATGTGTGCACCCCCTACCCCCTTCATCTAATAGTTATTGTTGGTCCATTCTCTAAATGGGGTATTGACTTCATCACTTGCAATCCCACTTTAGCTAATGGTCATAGTTACATTATTGTTGTTGTCAACTACTTCATGAAATGGGTTGAAGCCATCCCTACTTTCAAGGCCAACAATGAAACCACCACTTTATTCCTGTTCAATCAGGTAATTTCCTGGTTCAGTATTCCTTGTAGTATTATTATAAACAATGGATCTCACTTCCAAAATCATATGATGTTTGACCTAAATTCTATGCTTAGTTTTCGCCAAGATCATTCATGTTCCTAATACCCACAAGCTAATGGCTAAGTTGAAGCCATAAATAGCGTCAACAAAACCATGATCCACTGGTTAGTAGGAAATCATAAGACCAATTAGCATAGAATGTTATATTATGCATAATGGGCATATCAAACCTTAGTTAAGACTTCTATAGGATTTACATGATTTTAACTAGTTTATGTCCTAGAAGTGGTCCTTGTTATTGAGTGTCAGATCCCATCATTGAAACTCACTATTGAACTCTTGCCCAATACCTATGCAGAAGAGGAGTGTTTTTTGTCACTTCATAACTGAGATGAAACTTATCGAGATGTTGCACTGGCTCTCAAAGTTCACAACAACCGAGTCAAATCTCACTATGACAAAATCATTAAGCTGCGTTCTTACCAAGAGGGTGATCTTTTCCTTGTATATGATACGAATAATGACCTCTTGGAAGCAGGAGCTCTTCAACCAATGTGGCTTGGTCCCTAGATCATCACTTAGGTCCATTCTAAAGGGGCCTATAAACTTATGGACTATGATGGAAACACACTCACTGAGCCCCACAACAGGCTCTATTTGAAGAATTATTATGCTTAATAACATATTCTTTGTAATTCTATGTACATTTTTTCTCTTTTTCTATGCTTCCTTTTGTTGCTTGGTTTTGGTTAAAACTTGGTTATTTTCCTTATGCTTGTATATTTTGCACAAATGTTGTCATTACTCTTACCATATGTTGTCTATATAAATGGTGCCAATCATAATATTCATCATATTTCATCAGGCGTCTGGGTTTCTTATACACTTACTTAAGAGCTACTTAGTTTTGGTGGAGTCTTCCTTGGTCACGCTATTAATAACGTTGTCGAGTACACTGCAATTTTCGAAGTACTTTCAGATGTTATTTCTCTCAGTGTTTCAAACTTAGTGGCCAGGTTAGACTCCCAGTTGGTGGTTATGTATTTGAATAATCATTATCACATTCGTAATCCAATATTCCTATGTCATTTTTTAAGAGTTTGTCTTTGAGAATGACATTTTGAATTTATTACTTATCAACATGTTCCAAGATAATATCATGCATTAGCTAATTCATTAGAAAATTATGTATTAGATTGGAATCTATCACATTTATTATAGTTGTAGGAATATGTATATATTTCCATTGAAAAATACATAAAAACATCAAATATACCATAAATGCTAATATTGTTTCAAGTTTCAATACATCCAAAAAATCCCCATAACTTGGGTGTTTTATACAAAATGGCTTCATCGAGCCTAACATGACACCCTATCAATATAAATATATAATTCTGCTGAGCCTACTGTTCATGAAAACATATCACAACCCATTATATTCTCCTAATAGTTACAATAAATCTCTTTGGCACATCCATTGTATGTAGTTGTAGATGGATCAGTTTCCCCCTCATGGGAAGAGATGGAACACCCATTGTGAGACCCTTGAGGTTAATCACAACCTCACGCAAGCTCTGTGCTTCCTCCCCCTATTTGGTGGTTATCATGGCCCCATCTACTATTCCATCCCCTAATTGTTTCTCACCCCATCTCGCATGGTGGAGCATACCCACAATACATACTGGTGCTACAACTATGCCATGCCAAAACGCATGTCAGTTTATTTCATTCACACAAAAAGATTGCACAAAATTCAAAATCTAAAAATACTTGTCACTAATCTATATTCTCACCTATTAGGCCCACTAAGTAACCAGTGGTAGAACTAATTTTGGATCTCTTGTGTAATTCATCTCGACATACGGAAATTCTTCTATTTACATAGGGATTTGGGTCCACAACCAATTGAAAGTTTGTGTTGAAATATTGTGTGATTGGTCCACCTACTATTTGGGGCATCAAGGAATCTCAGTTATAACTTCTACTTACAAGCCTACCTATGGCCTCATTATGGGAACTCTCTCTAGGATGAAATAGGCAATCAATTTACCATACCCAAATTCTCTTTTGGCTCAAGTCTTAGCAATTGTCAACTCTTTTTTAACCGATATGAGAAGACTCTCACACCAATCAAACGACTGCATGCAATCTACCACTAGAAAAATTTGGGCCTTAGTCGCTACATGTTGGCTTTTCACCCCTACCAATCAAACAATAATCCATAATATCAATCTTAATCATATTTTCCTCACTCTTTCCATTTGAATTTTCTCGCTCATCTTAGTTGTACTAATGTGAAAAAGCTAAGGTTAAATCACTTGTGGTACAACAATCAATTCTTCCTCCTATTAGGTTTTCTAGTACACCTTTGCATGACAGATTGGTGAGGAAGTAGATGTCATATTTCTCAATTATCGGTTCATGGTCCCTTATTCTAAAACCCCTTGGTGTTCATCCCAAATTTGAATTATCATGGACAAGAACTCTTGTTGAGCCTTCATTACATCAAGTCATGAAAAATTGAGTAAGTCACATCTTTTCAATGTTGCTAAGCATGTCAAATCATTTAGCATTTGAAATTCCTCCTTATCATGGACTCTTTCTATCCAAAAACTCATTTTTTTGGATTTATCCTACACATTCCAAACCTTCGATTAGTTATTATTCCATTTGTTAAGCTTCTAACCTAAGGATTCAATATTTCTCCTTTCTTGCTTGTGTTAACATAGGTTTTTACACCCTATCAGTGCATGTTAATGCATTCTTCCTATTCGAGAAGATCATGTTAATGCACCATATTAACCCACGTGACTACATTACCCATCCAAATAAGCTAGGCCTCATATAAAAATTAAAAATTTTGGTAAAAACTGAAATAAAAGGAATTAAATAAAAGAGTGGGGTTTTAACTCTTACCTGCAATTGACATGAGTTGAAATGGTGCCCTAGATTGTGTGCAATTAGCTTTATAACATCTGCTTCTTTTTTTCTCTCCAAATAGCTCTCACCAATAGAATTAGTGCAAATGAGGAGCTCAAATCCTATCTATAGACATTAGAGGTATGCTTGAACCATAGGTTTTGTCATTTCTAAGCATTTTTTCCTTATTTTCTATAACAATCAATCCTAGTAACCATGTGCAATATGTTTTACATGTTCTAATGCAATTTTGAGATATCTTTTGTAGATTTGACCATTATAGACCCAATAAGAGTTTTGTTTTTAGGGACTTTTTCTCGCTCATGAAACTGGAAAAAAAAAAAATAAATAAAAAAAAAATAAAAAAAAAAAAAAAAAAAAAAAAAACCTACAACCTTGAGTTTCCTTCTTTGGGCTCGTAAAAATCCCATGAAGAAGATTTAAACCATTCTTTTTTTGTCTTTTTCTCACTCCTTAAACTAAAAAATATACCACAAGTTTTCTTTGTCTGACTCGTTTCAAAATTTACGAACAATATCGAGTTTAATTTTTTCCTCTTATACTCATAACAAAATGAGGTGGGTATCTATTGAGAATAGGTTTATCACTTTATCTAGATTCAGTGGACTAAATATAGAAAAGGAACTATGTCGGGTATATTATTAACCCTTTGTCATACCCAGTGACCAACCATGACAAAGGTACCCCGTTGGATTATTCTTTAAGATTTTTTCACTCTCTAAATGTGAAAAAATTGTCGAGTTTACCCTTTTTGGACTCGTTAAAGCTAAGCATATTGGGAAAAATTGGAAGAAATAGTGGTTACTATATCTATGTCTGACAGAATTTTTGTCAGCAGTCTATTGTCTATCCCTTGAGCATGGCACTTTCCTTAGTATATTCCTATTTTTCTAGCTTCTTCAAGAACCCTACCACATTATGAGTCTTACCTTGATACTTTGACCCTTGAGCATGGCACTTTCCTTAGTATATTCCTCTTTTTCTAGCTTCTTCGAGAACCCTACCACATTATGAGTCTTACCTTGATACCTTGATGTCCCCACATCTTCATTTCCTACTCCTCTTGTAATTCTTAATTCTAAGCTAGACGGTATTTTTGGTGTCATGCCTTCTATTGTTCAAGGGATTTCCTACTCTCCGTTACCTTTATCTACCATTTGGTCATATGCCTATTGCCTTGAGTCAGTTCATCCTATTTTTCTACTCTATCTTCAAAATAAATGAGTTTGTCATGTTTCATGTCAATTGATGTAGGTCTCCTCATTGCTTACCTTTGGCGGATTCCTTCCTATCGACTTCAACACATTATCTAGGAAGCAGATTGATTAACACCAAACTACCTTGGAGCTTGCACTCCTTAGTGCCAGGTTTCCATGAATTTGATTGGGGGTTTTCACTATTAGCTTCCACTTGAACAATTATATGAGTGTTTGAACTCAACTCCTTTATTCACACTTGATAGATTGTACTGCGCATCTTGGAGACCATCATCCTTATCTATGGTAATACTTGCATCTGTTAACATTTTTAATCATTGGTCGGTACTCAGATGAATTCTTGCATGTTTAACATCAGCTCATTGATTCACATGTGTATAATTATGCTATTATATGATAGTGATGAAGACCTTTGGTTGAGGCTTTCATCGCTCAAGCTTGTTTCCTCTCCCAAGTTGCAACTATTGTTTTTTAGATACATCTTATCGGACTGATCACACTATGACATATATTCACATTATGCTTATCAATGTACAATTTGTCATAGATCCATCAAACATCATTTTGATTTAGCTATTGAGCATGGGAATGCATGACTCAGGACATGATTATATATCTTTGGCATATGTTTATTGTTTGCAGACCTCCTTTTGTTTGAAAATTCTAAAAATATCTCTCTTCAACTATGTTATAAATTATTTAAGCCAACAGATTCTTCTTTGACCTCACACTTTAGGGGGCATCTGTTATACAGGAAAATACCTCTTCATTAGCTTAGAAGAGGAGAACATCTTGGTGACTAGAATAAACTTCTGTTTCAAATCCTTTTGACACAGTAATGCACCTTGATAGACCTATACAGAGCATGTTAATGTGCGCCATAGGCTAGTAACATGGGTTACCCTAGTAGTTAACACTTTGTGTCTCCACGAAGATATCATTACCTGACTTTCAAGTTGAGTTAACTTGTTGTGACTTTGTTTCTCACTCAAGTAGACTCGAGAAAGGTGGAAAAATAGTGCCTCAAGATCATCCATTGATGTTTCCTACATAACAAAGCACACTAAAGTGGGAGAAACAAATAAAGTAAAATAAACATCCTCCATCCTATGGTTTTTCCCAAAGTGAACAAAAGGCAAAATTAGTAGTATTTTTAACATCCCCTTGCTTATATATTGGAGGCTAGGCCATTGATATTGGGATCATAATTCATGTAATGTTATGATGATAATATACTGTTTGAGAGAGAGATATTGAAGAGCTAGGAGTTGGATGAGGTCATGCTACAACTATTGATGGTTGTAATTGTCCTTCACCTTTTGAATATATAGATATATTATTTCTCCTTCCATATTCTTGTCAATTTCTCATGTATTGTGTGTTATTTAATGATAACATGGAAGATGTTCTTGTGCTTTTATTTTCAGTCATGTATTCATGTTTGAATTGATTCAATTTTATATGTTGTAAAGGTTATGTTTTTTCTCTTTTGTGTGCAGGATCAAAATTTGGATCTGGTTGGAATAACTTCTCAACCAAACTAGCTGCTCCAACTTGTCTACATGAAAGGATCATCAGGCAATCCTCTCTCATCACTTTTCAATTACAACTTACTACTTTCATTATTTAATAAATTAGACCATATCTTGATAGATCCCTTGATTCGTCTACCTTAAGTTCTTGGAAACCTGAGAAGGTTTTCTAGTTTATCCATCTGAGCTTAAATCCCTATAGAAAAATGTGAGCCACTAGAGCTAGTCATAGAGGCTCACACCTCCAAGGTTGGAAGGAATTTTAGTATGGGAAAGACAATGACCAACTTACAAAGGTATGTGTACTAAAATAGAATGAAAAAATATGTATCAAGGTTCATTAAAGGATGTATGATTTGTTGTACTAGCAGGCCTAGTAGCCAGAAATAGGGTCCATACCATCCCTGGTATTTGCTCATCCTTGGAAAATAATTTCAATGGAATTTATGGGAGTTTTACCAACAATAAAGAAGATACATGATTATCTATTCATGGTAGTTCATAGGTTTAGAAATATATGCATTCTCATGCCCTATAAAAAATATCATTAAAGGGAAAAAAATAAAAAACTTGTTGTTTGAACATGTATGGGTGCACTTTGGGATACCAAAGAGAATAATTTTAGAGAGGGGCACTAGATTTCTCAATACATTTTGGAGTATATTATGGGAGAAGATGGATAATAATTTAAAGGGGTCTACAACATTCCTTTTATAGATAGATGAGAAACTATAAGTAGTCAACAAGACTTTAGTGTAGCTTTTGATTACAATCAAAAGCATTTGAAGCTCGAGATAAAATCTAGTCTATACACAACACTCTTATAACAAATAATTCCACATTTCTATTGGTAACTCCCCATTACAAACTCATTTTGGGCACTTTCCACCTTCACATTTTGATGTTGTATATGGGAAGCAAGAAGGAGTGAGTGAAGATCTCACAACGAAAGCTTTAAGAGCATAAATTTTGTTGAGAAAATCAAACAGATCTATTTACAATTATAGGAGTTGTTGAAGTCATAGGAAAAGTATAATGCTATGCATGATCAATACAAGATAGAGAAGACATTTAAAGTGGGAGACATAGTATGATCATAGTTGAACAAGGAGAGGTTGTAGGGTCTTGGTAAGAAAGTCAAGGCTCTATGATATGGTATTTTAAAGATTTTGGAAAAGGTGGGAGATAACTCCTTGAGATTCAGTCTACACCTAGACATGGAAAAATACTCATTGATGAATGTAGAGAATCTCAAACTCTATGAGCCTTTCATGTTGGATCAGGAAAAGGAGCATGCCCTACTTTCCATAGAGGAATTAGCTCTAAATGCTCGAGCATTGTTAATAGAGGTTATAATTTTATAGAAGTGGTTTAGAACTATAAGATATAGGTAATATGACCTTTGGTAGATTTAGTTGAAAGAAAACATTCTAGGCAAGGCTTAATGGTACTCTAGGAAGAAGGTAGAGGAAAAAAATTCTCATCTTATTGAGTAAAATCTTTTGAAAACAAAAATCCTTCCAAAATGAGGAGGTGTGATCCATATTGGATCATTATATTGTTTTTCATCTATTTCAATGCTTTTAGAGTGGAAAAATAGGAGGAACCAACTTATATGAGTGATTTTATCAGTATGGTCTAGTTTGGATAATTGGGATCTAAAAGCTTTTGAGACCATTTTCAGGCCTTAAATGTTTTTTTGGGGGTAAAAATTTCATTCGCTACAAGGAAAATACCTTCTAGTGGAGGTTATAATGAAAATACCTTTCCAAAAATTGTCAAGAAAACATCCACTAAAACATATGTTTGCAATAGTGAATATTTTAGTGGAGATTATAATGAAAATTGATCACAACTAAAAAAATTTGGGCAACCGGAAGTTTTAGCATATGCTTTTTTAGTGGTTAACTTCATGGAACAAGTAGTACTAGTGCACTCCATATATAAAAGCACCATGCTTGCATACATAACTAAAAGCACTAAGGAGTTGAATGCAAAGAACATTGGTGCCTAAAATGTATACTGCCCTTGTGTGTATATATCGAAAAACACCTTCGGGCATTCTTTTAAGGAATGACACTGGGGTAGGAAAAAAATATTGCAGACCTAGTGCTTTTATTTAAACTCACAGTGTCAATGCATATGATTTTTATAAAAGCACTTGTGCACTACGGATATAAAAGAATCAATGTTGTTAATTTTAATAATGCACCCAGGCTAGAAATGATATGTTGTAGCACCGGAGCATTAGTTCTATGAAATCACTGTTTGAAATAATACTGAGAGGGGGGGGTTAATCACTATTATCAAATCAATATAACTTTTTCATTTCCATATTAAGATCCATATACGCTACTTTAGTTAAGGAAAACCGTGTGTATACGTAACTGTGTGTAGTGCAACAAGCACATATCCATTAAACTTATAATTTAGTTAGTTGCTTCTTAACGAGTGCATCAGAACATTATTAACCGTAGGAGCAGTAAAGCAGAACAAATAATCACACATAAGCAACACACATGGACACCAAGATTTAAGGTGAAAACCCAATGTGGGTGAAAACAACCTACTGTAATTCGTCTCTATCTTCTTTTAATTAGAAACTTCTTTTTACAATGATTTTGTACTGGTGCAGTCTTATACCAGTACACAGGCTGCTACCTACAAAAGGCTACAACCTTCTCTCATTCTCCAGCTTCTCCTAGAAGGGAGCTGCAACCCCCTTAGCTCTTATACTAGCTGAGGTACTAGTACATAGGTGCTGACCTACAAAAGGCTACAACCTTGTCTTTTCTTCCAAGGACCACGTTTTATAAATTTTCAGACTGGATCCATGAATAACATCAATCAAACATCAAGTATATCTGCATCAACCAATATTCTTTGTACAAAACACAACTGAATCAAACAATCACTTCTCTAAAAGCTGTAACCAAAATACAATAACAATAACCAGACACCAATCATGAACCCAGAACACTTCAACAATAAACAAAAGCAGTTAAAACATATTTGATGAGACTTACGCTACTTCAATATGTAGAACTTGCATGCATATGCTTCTACATCAAGGCCAACCAGCGTATACGCTATTTTGAGTTAGTGAACTAGCGTGTATACGCGCCTCTGCTATGCCGAACCTACGTACAGATCTATAGAAGATAATTTACCCTTTTCACTTATTCAGACATTAGTTATACTCAGATTATCATATTTATAGATCAAGTCATCCGCCAAATATAACAGATCAAAATTACACAAATATACTTTTCTTCGGGCCTTAAGATCTTGACCCATCAATAACTTATCCTTCTCCATGCGCTCAGGTTCCTTATTGATTCAGATCTAATTATGCACCATAACCCTGACCAGTATTCTAGATCTTTCTCTTCATCAGATATTCAATTCTTAAGTCAATGCATTTGTAAAATGATCTCCTTCCCCTTTTATAATCTTAAGCCTTCTCAAACCATGGTCCAAAACCATAGAGATCTAATAATAGAGACCCAATACCTGGGTTCAATACTTCGGATAGAATACTGAGGTCCAAAACCATAGGTCCAAATACAATGGACCCAAAAATAAGCTTTCCCACATGTACGCACTTTTCTGTGCATGAAAGTGCGTGTATACACATACGTGACTTTTGATCAGCAATCCTGCGTGTATACGTGACCTGGTTAAGAGGAACCTGCGTATATGTATTTTTCATCCATTTTGAGAGCTTGAACTGTGATCTGTCATCTGAGTGAGTTTCCATCAAGGACAACACCTATGCCATACTGCCAAACTTGTTTCATAATGCCAACAATCTCCCCTTTTGGACTTGGTGGCAACCCCAAATCGTTCAAGGTCATTCTCCCCCATTGACATCAAGGGCAAAGGGTTATGCTCCCCCTAAGTACATGCTGAAATCTTTGCTCTGCTATGTTGTCCATGCTCCCCCTGACTATAGGCAAGGTCTGCAAAAAAAAATGGTCTATAAGAAATACCATGACTCTATACATTATAAGTGACCTTCCTATTACCAAAGACTCATACATACATCCATCTCCCAACCAAGTGGGGATACACCAAAAGTTTACACAAGATAAAGCAAGAACATTACATCAACCATCCCAGGCATAGTGGGGAAAACAAAATAGGCCGTTACATGAACTTAATAAGAAAATAAATATATCTGACATAGAGACGAAATATCTACAACAAGATTATTCAACAACTATCATCAGCATCATCTGTCAATCATCATTCAGATCGGCAAGTTCTCCCTCTGCATCTGTTCCTCCTGAAACCAAAAACAACTGTGAAATTGAACCAAGATCTTCTAGGATAATGCCAACAATGAATTATGAGAAGAATATATGCTCCCCCTAAACCTGTCCCAGAAGGTCTCTGTTAGACCCATATCAGACTCTTTTCATCTAGAGCCTGGTCAATTGTTTGTCTTCAACCAACATATACACATCTGTACCCACATAAACCAGCGTATGTACGTGGATCCTCCTCATGAAACTCGCGTACAACCACTTTTTCTCTTAAACAGACAAGTTTCAACAGCAAGATGATGCATCGACTACTCCCAGCTTCTGTCTGAGGTATTCAAATGTCTCCCTAGGCAGTGGTTTGGTGAGTATATCAGCAACCTGTTCCTTAGAGGGAACATACTCCAATTTGACCTTTTGTTCAAGCACTTGTTCCCGAGAAAATTATATTTGATAGGTATGTGCTTGGTCTTTGAATGCATGACTGGATTCTTTGAAATACTAATTGCACTTGTATTATCACATAGGATGGAGATAGGTGGACTACAAGTGATTTGAAAATCTTGCAAAGTTTGCATCATCCAAAGGAGTTGTGTGCAGTAAGATGCAACAACCACATATTCCACTTCAGCGGTATATAAATAAATTGAACTTTATTTCTTGCTAAACCAAGATACTAATCTGGAACCCATAAAGAATGCACCACCACTAGTGCTTTTCCTATCATCCACACTTCCTGCCCAATCTGCATCTGTATATGCATGAAGTGTAAGATCTGCATCTCTAGGATACCATAAGCCATAGGTTTGTGTTCCTTGAAGATATTTGAAAATCCTCTTAACTTCCTGAAGGTGTGCTTCCTTTGGATTTTCCTAGAATCTTCCAACTATTCCCACTACATACATGATGTCTGGCCGGGTACCAGTTAGATCAGACTACCAATCATGGATCTATAGGTTGGTTGATGTACTGTTGCTGATTCATCATTTTCATTGAGGCTACATCCTGTTACTATAGGGGTACATACCGGTTTTGAATCTTCCATACCATATTTCTTCAAGATCTTCTTGAGGTACTTGGTTTGTGATAAAAAGATACCGTCTTTATTTTGTTGTATTTGTAAACCAAGAAAATATGTTAGCTCACCAAGCAAGGACATTTCAAATTCTTTCTGCATCACTAAAGCAAAGTTTTGACTCATGGCTTCTTCATTACTACCAAAGATGATATCATCAACATACACAACAAGTATTAGAAATTTATCATTATCAATTTTTATATATAGATTGCTTTCTGCTGATCCTTTTGAAAAACCTTGTTGATGGAGGTATTTGTCCAGATGATAATACCAAGCCCTTGGAGCTTGTTTAAGACCATAGAGTGCCTTCTTAAGTCTGCATACAAGTTTTGGATCATTTCCAAGGATGAATCCTTCTGGTTTCTCAATATACACTTCTTCTTCTAAGTCCCCATTTAAAAAGGAAGATTTCACATCCATTTGAAATACTTTGAACTTCTGAAATCTAGAAAGAGCAAGGAACATTCTTATAGCCTCAAATCTAGCAACTGGTACAAAGGTTTCTTCAAAGTCTATACCTTCTTGTTGAGCATATCCTTTACAAACAAGTCTAGCCTTGTTTCTAATAACTTCTCCATTTTCATTCAACTTGTTTTTGAATATCCATTTTGTCCCTATGACATTTTTATCCTTTGGTCTAGTAACCAACTCCCAAGTTTTATTCTTTTCAATCTGCTCAAGTTCTTCATCCATGGCCTTGACCCAGCATTCATCTTTGTATGCTTCTTTTACATTTTGTGCTTCAGTGGAGGAGAGCAATGCTAGATAGCTTTAAGCTTTAGAAACACTTCTTCTTGTTTGTACACCTGCCTCTTTCTGTCCCAAAATTTGAGTTTCTGGATGATTCTTCTGAACGTACCTGGATGGAGTCTTTTCTTCTATCCTTATTTGTTCTTCTGGTGCCTCATGAGTTTCTTCTTCATCATAAGTCTAATTTGATGTTGAAGGATAGTCCTCATCATCTTCAAAATCTTTGGATTTTACCTGCTTAGGAATGTTTCCTTCTTCATCAACCACTACATCAATACTTTCAACAATTTTACCAAGTCTTTTATTATAACACTTATATGCTTTTCTGTGGGGAGAGTAACAAAGGAGAATGCCTTCATCTGCTCTAGGTTCAAACTTGCCAAGATTTTCATCAATCTTTTTGATGTATCATTTGCTTCCAAAAATTTTGAATTATTTTACTGTGGGATTCTTACCATACCAAAGTTCATGAGGCGTTTGAGTGTTGTTTACCCGAACATTTGTCTTGTCAAGAATAGTGACTGCAGCAAATGCGGCTTCACCCTAGAAGGTTGTGGGAGTTCTAGACTCATCAACCATCGCACGAGCCATTTGCTAAACCATTATGTTCATCCTTTCTACTACTCCATTTTGTTGAGGAGTCCTTGCATTAGAGAATTCCCTTCTTATTCCATGTTCTTCACAAAAATCAAAGAATTCATCTGAGTTAAACTCCCCTCCTCGATCAGACCTGAGGCATTTGATTATGCGATCTGATTTGTTTTCAACCAAGGCTTTGAATGATTTGAAATTTTCAAAGGCTTCATCTTTACATTTCATAAGTCCTATCCAACACATCTTGGAAAAGTCGTCAATGAACAATATAAAATATTCTTCTCCTCGAGGTGACCTTTTCTAGATGGACCACATACATCAGTATGGGCAAGTTCAAGTGGCCTACTAGCTGATCCTTCCTTCTCATGGAAATTAGTTCTGGTTTTCTTACCAAACTAACATGATTTGCATATTTTATTGTATGGAATTCTAATGTTAGGGAGATCACGAACCGCCTCGTATTTGCATGCTTTCCTTATCTTAGAGAAGCTTAGATGCCCCAATCTTCTGTGCCATAGCCAGTGTTGATCATTCTTGCTTAGATAGCATTGTTGTTGTCCTCCCTTGAGTATGTATAAATTATTTGGATTTCTTATGCCTCTGATCATTGTTTCTCTTGTATCAATCTCATGAACAATACATCCATTTGATCGAAATATTACCTCATTTCCTTGATCACACATTTGACTGACACTCAATAGATTATGCTTTAAG